>JALPQI010001249.1:0-139636 GCA_025490895.1 Thaumatotibia leucotreta | reverse complement strand
TAGAGGTGTAGGAACTAATTTTTTACGAAAGCAACTGCCTTCAAATTTAGAGGGTAAAAATAACCTAATCGGGATTAATCCGGTTTCCTCACCATGTTTTCCTATACTTACCGTAAAATAACAAATTACTTAATAAAAAAAACTTAAAGCCAGCAAACCTTCCGAAATTCACGCATTTAAATGTTGGTTAAAGAAGTCAATTGGTTGTAGGTGTTGGTTAAAGTAAGTAAATTGGTAGTAGGTACCTACTTATGTACTTAAAACACGAAACATATATTCATTTAATCATAAAAATAATTTTGGCAGCCCTGTCCTAATACACCCTTTATCGTCCTTATTTGAACTAATTACGTCCCTATTAACTGTCAAAGCCGACCCGATCCACCCCTCAAGCCGTCCCTATCGACCCCCAAAGCGTCCCTATAAACCTCTGTTTTTTTTTCAAAACTTCCTTATGTTTTTGTTTTCGAACTTTTGGTATTGAAACAAAGATAATTTCAACTTACTGTGACATAAAAACCTTCTTTAATACACGGTTAATCTCCTTATAACTGCCGGCACTGCTTAACTTGTTTAAAAACATAATTTTTTTAAAGACTCCCGGAGCACATTTGAACGGGTTACTGGCGACTTCAACTTCGAACTGTTAGTTCGACCACCTACCGCTACCTTCCTGCCTGTCCAATGTTGCCATTGGCATCAGTATATAATCTACTTTCATTTGGTAACGCACAAGCAAATGCGTGTGGAGAAGTTTTAAAGATATTATGAAGTAAATGTAGTTTCCGGTTTTTGTCCCTATTCACCTAGCCATCCCTATGCACCCCAGTTGACGGTACGTCATTTTATTAGGTCATAGTCTAACTTGCGTCGTTTTTAAAAACTTTAAATGCTAGAAAATACATATTAACTGAATAAACGTTAAAGTTTTTTTATGTATTAATTGTATAGTATACCTACGTAATTGTATTAACACATTTTTAACCTAATTACTCTAACTTTTATTTTTTTTACACACTGCAAACTTTTTCCTTAAAAATACAAGTACATTGAGTTTTTTACGTATTACTTTAAATTTCATAAGCTGTTGCGGAGTTTTCGCGCATGCCATCTGATGAAGAAATACTTCGATGCCATACCCTGAGCAATTTAGCTTTGCAGATGTGCTAAACATCATCAACAAAGGAGTTGTTTCACACACCTCTTTCTCGGAAACGTTTTGCCTTCAATACAGATAGCATACCTAAAACAAAAATGCACCAGAAATATTGCGAGGACATTTGCTCAAGCTCATCAATGTTTAACTTCGCTATGAGACATGTCTCCAGCTACATCTGTTACTTCAATGCCGTCCAGAGGCCATAAAAATGATACTACAATGCCTTCCCTAGGTGGTGAAAATGATGAAGTATCTGTTTATGCTATTTTAAATGAGAGCCATGAATCGGATATAGACCTACCGACGGTCCTGAGAGGAGAAACAAGACAGTTACTTAAAGGGTCGAAATTATTGTCTCTAAAATCAACGAAAACGCTTACTACCGTAGTATACTACCAAAGATGAAGACACTTAGTGCTTAACTTAAAATGTTTCCAAAAAACACCCCTCGGTAAAATGCAAATTATAAATCCCCTTCATTTATTATCCATTGCGACCGGTAACCCCTTAATATGCACTCCTATTACTAAAAAAAACAATAATGTACATTTAATGACATAATCATAGGGGAGTCAAAACGGACACGCGGGGAAAGCCCGGGAAAAAACCCCAAAACTTCAGAAAAGCACACATAGATGGCACTATTTTCAAAAATTCTAATAGTAAATTACAAGGGATTTGAAAAGTGGCACGGGAAAGCCTCGAAACAGTTCCACAGACTGTACGTAGATGGCGCTGTTATCAAAAATTGAATATTTTCCGAGGCAACTTCACAGCGAATTTATTGATTTTCTCCCCACTTCGCATTCTTCTTTCATTTCCTTGCAAGCTCTCCGGCACTCACACTAAAATTTCAGTAAATGTAGAACAAAACCAGTTCAGTTATGATTTGACGAACGTATCGCTTTGTTAGTGGTTTTTTGTTCGTGATTGTTTCGTTCGTGATATTATTTAGTGATGGATAGGGCAGCGGTGATGGTGGCCGGATAGGGAGATGCCGAAACGCATCCCGTTTCACGTCGTATACGCAACAAGTAAGTGCATTTAATTATAAAAAAACTTATTAATGATAAGTCGATATTTTATTAATATTTTTCCCGTCCACCCCAAATTTTGATGTAGATGGGAAGAATTCGACTGAAATATAGATCGAAGATCAAAACAAAGAGAAATATCATGACATTATGCAATCACCGTCATTTATCATTATATGAAGTAAAAATCGAATTAAATTTGTGTTCAATTGAGCGCCAACTTTGATCACATCTCAGCGCTTTTCAGTTGCTTTCTGAATAAAATCAGAATATTATGTGAACTACTTTTTTACCCATAATAGACATGAAGAATTCAAACATGAATACGCATAGATTTGGAAATGATTATCCTAAACAATATCTTGCGGTGTATAAAAAAGTTTAAGTTCATTTTTCGACTCGTACAGTAAGTAGTTTAAGCAAGTTCTTATTTAATTTTAGGGTCGTGCTATTTAACCGGAAAATCACCCTGTATAGATGAACCTAATTATACTTTGTCTAACCATCGCTGTAAGTAGAAAATGGCGGCAAATTTAAAAAATATAGCCGCGACGGAGAGTTGGCTCTCTCGATAGAATACTTATTTAAGTTTGCCGCCTTTTTTACCGACAGCGATGGTTAGACAAAGTATAATTAGGTTCATCTATTCAGGGTGATTTTCGGCCGGGTTTTCTGCCTATTTTGATGCAGTATATTATAGATTATTGATTAGTATACATTGTCGAATCATAGGTCACTACTTGCTACGAATTCTCGTAGATAGCGCTACACTGATCCGTAGATCCACGTAGATCGCCTACTTACACGCTTCTGTGGAGATAATTATTACGGTGGATTTAGTTTTGACCAAACGAGCGAATGCTCATTCTATCCCCCACTCTCCGAAATCAACGAATTTCGACGAATCACGTTTTGTGTTACGAACAAATTTCGTAGAGCGGGGGATAGAATGAGTATTCGCTCGTTTGGTCTAAATCCACCTTTATGTTAACCGCGAACGGTTTACCCTGTTGTGGCATAATTCTTTTATAAATAATTCTATATGGCATAAACTATAATATGTAGTCATAATGGGCTTTGTGCAGAAACTGTTGTGGCATACTCAACTTTAGCATATTTCGTTGTGGCAGATTTCGACATGTTCGAATATTATACGAGCATAATCTCAAAGCTCCTATTTATGATGAGGCATAATCTGGATGTGCATAAAAAGAAATTTTCACCCTCACAACAAATTCTGCCTGACGAAAAATGCAAGGTAAGTTTCGAACATGTGGCTATATGCCAAAAAAAATATGCAAATCTAATTTCTGTCTTACAACACTCGGCGTAAATAATAATATGCTAAGATAGTTTCAGGCAAAATAATGTTCGAATTGTTATTTATGCCAAGTGATGTTTCTGCCTCATTAGATTATGCCAAAATAGATTATGCCAAGTCTGTTATGTCCTGAGCGTTTCGGACAAAATAAATTATGCCAGATAGAGGGAACCCATAAAATAACTATGTAGTTATTCCTAACCAATTAGTATTCAGTTAAGCCCTGCCCTGACCCAATTACTTGCCTGTGCCTGACATCAACTACTCGTACTACAAACTTTCGCGAACTTTTTTAATTTCCTTTTGAGCGTACCTACGGCAAATTGTTAGGTACAGTCGAGTGCATTAATATATAGACACATTTGTAAGGGATCAGTATGGAGAAGTGTATATATATTAATGCCCTTGACTGTACCAGCAAACTACATGCTCAGCAGTGGCCTAGGTATCCCTCAAAACTTTACAAGCGTACAATTCTACAAAATTGTATAAATTCCTATACAAAAAGTTGACAATTTTGTAGAATTCGCTTGCAATGTTTTGTGGTTTTGGCTCCAGGGTTCCGTAGGTCTCCATTATCAAGCACTGGCTTACTACCGCGAAAATCGAAAATTCGTAAATTTGGAGGATTTTTCTCTGTCACTCCAACGGAGGCGTCATTAGAGTGAGGGAGACAAATCCTCGAAATTTGTGGATTTTGAAATTCGCGGTAGGGGGACGCTGTGCCCGCGTTCACGCCTCGCCTCAAAATTCTGTATTAAAACGATGATTCGAGTTTTGAGCGTTTTTCCCTTACAAGGGAATAAATAAGCACCTTTCGACCTCTTCAGGTGATAATAAGTTCTTTTCATCATCATCATCATATCAGCCGAAAGACGTCCACTGCTGAACATAGGCCTCCCCAATGATTGCCACAATGACCGGTCCTGCGCCACCCGCTTCCAGCGGACTCCTGCGACCTTCACCAGGTCATCAGTCCACCTTGTGGGGGGCCTACCCCCGCTACGCCTTCCGGTACGTGGCCGCCACTCAAGAACCTTCCCGCCCCAACGGCCATCGGTTCTACGCGGTTTTCCCTTACAAGGGAATAAATAAGCACCTTTCGAAGCCTCTCTCTTCTGAGTGTTGACCTCTTCAGGTGATAATAAGTTCTGTTTAAGTAGTACCTATAGAGAAGGAGGGAGTGGAACAAAAAAAATAACTCGACCCGTCGTCCTTAAATACTCTCAATAAATGCATTTCGCGCTAATAACGTTTAACCCAATCCAATTCGAATACGATTCAAAACTTGCCCGAGTCCGGATCACGAATATTTTTATTACATTCTGTATGCGTAGGTATATATTTTTGGTGCTGTCTGTACATGCGGCGGCGAGCTTCATCATTAAAGCTTTCAATATTTAAGTGACAATCGATTCCCTGCGGCAAGTGACGTATCGACCGGACGGGCGCTTGATGCTATTTTTTCATAGCACAGGTCGTACAACGCTATAGAAACGTGTCGTATAATTTGTGGTAAAATGTACGCTAAGTCGATCAATTCATGTATATACAGTGTGTGGCCTACAACTGGGGTGAAAATTTAAATGGTGCATTAATAAGCTAAGCAACAATCATTTCCACATAAGCATAGTCATTATTAAATTATTTACTATTTCTATTCTTCTCTTCTTCTTTGTCCTTCCCTTGTCCCATCTACTTGGGGTCGGGTCTCCTTGATCGGGTGCGCCAGACGTTTCTGTTCTGGGTTTTCATATTTTGAAGTGCTGCGGCTTCCAAATCCTTTTTGATATTTGACCACCACGTAGCCTTGGGTCTGCCCCTTCCTCGGGGGGTTTCATGCAAACGAAGAGCCAGTTTGACCGCATAGTCGTCATCTCTCCTCATAACATGGCCGTACCAGCGTAGTCTACGCTCCAGCATTTTTTCGGTGATGGGAGCCACTTTGAAGCTACCACGAGCATACTCGTTGCGTATCCTGTCTGCCCTGGTTACGCCTCCAGCCCATCGAAGCATCTTCATTTCCGTAACGTGCAGGCGTTGCTCATGAGTTTGCTTCGTGGTCCAGCATTCAGAACCATACAGCAGTGAAGGTCTAACAGCGGTCTTGTAAACTTTTCCTTTGACCTTAATGGGCATATGGGCATACTACTATACTATTTCTTATTTCTATTCTATTCTATTAAAAAAAATATTTCTTGCATTTTTTTTTCTTTGTTATTATGGGTTCTTTTACTTGACTTAAAAGGAAATATAAATTGGTAACTTTCTACCAACATTATAGTAAAAAATAAACATTCAATTTATATTTTTAGAACTATAATAACTTATCATTTTTGTAACATTGAAAAATGTACAAAAACTTAAAAAAACGTACCAAATTAGTGTAAAAATAAAACCAAAATAACTATTATGACTCAGTACCTGGTATACTATCTTAATGTCTTGCGACTGACAAGCTACGATATCGTGATGCCGAGATCCAGTACTTCGGGTCCATAACTTTGAATAGCAATATCTCGAAATTTATCAATTTTTAAACATCGGGACCTTTACAGGATTATTGCAGATAGCCTAAGGAGTCACCCATTTCATTTTTCTCCCGTGTTCAAGGCCACACACTGTATAAGCTGTGCCCGAATGCACAGGCATTATTCCAGGCAGGATTGCTATGATTTATACAGCAAGTGTAGCCAAGATGTCACTCTGCAATCTATCTGATAAGTAATAATTGTACGAGAATGACAGATTTGTACTCGCGACCACGGCGATCATTTCCATACATTATCGTGGTCACGTGACTTATCGTATTCTCTTGCAGAATGGCTATACTAATGCAGATAGTTCTTTCGATCGTGATTTTTGTTTCGATTAAGTTCTTAACTAGGTACGTATTTTTTTTTTGCAATCGACCTCAATCTTAAAAGCTTATCTGGTAATTATTTTTATGAAAATATAATAAACAAAAAATGGTTAAAAAAAAAACTAATTTAATCGCCTTTATAAAGCCGGATTATTTGTAGGTAGGTTACTTCAAGTCTGAACATTACAATAGCTCACTAATAGCATGACTTGCGCGACCTATTTCCCTATGCTCTTTTGATGCAAACGTTTTCGCAAAGTCACATCAACCATGGGTAGCACAAATCCAATGTTATTGTGTTAGTACAGTCAGTAAAGTAAAATAGTACAGTCTCGCTAGCTAATAATCCTTTAATGAAAACAGAATTGAACGCCATAATTCTTGTGTAACAACTGTTGGCACTGACGGCGAAAATTATTTTTTTCTATGAGCGATCAACAATACGAAATTATATCTTTGAAACTTGCTTCCTTTTACTACTGCTGAGATTGTTGGAGGGAGTATACCACATAGTTTGAATGACCAACTTTCGCAACACAACTGACGAGATAGTGATTTCCGTTTTGATTAAGACGTTAAGTATGAACAATTTTTGTGCAATCGACCCTTTTAGTAATTTTCCTTTGTTTCTCACGTTATTTCAACGAACAAATAAAACATGGAAGCCGCTCGCCATACTAAATTGCCTTTCAAAAACGGTCCTGAATTTTAGTTGACAAGTATCACCCCCTCTTCAATGCATCACGGTAATGAATTTCAATATCAACCTATAAAAACTTAAACCGCCATTTAAAATAGTTGTGATTGGTCCATCAAAGTTTTGATTAGCAATAAGTATTCTATAAAAGTTTGTCAAAGAAGTTGCGCCGAAATATGCGCGGTGTTAAGAAAAGCGCTATGTCCTGCCCATCTTGGCACAATTGGGCATAGTTATGGAATATCGAATCAAGCGACTGAAGCCTGTCATTTCAGTTTAATCTTTCTGTCAAAAACTAACGTTACTATTTTCAGTGACAGACTTCTGTCGCTTGATTCGATGTTCCATAACAATGCCCAATTGAACAATTGGTTTTGGGGGCATTTTTGAGCTGGCGTTAGACGTCCATGTTATACATGGTCGCAGTGTTATTTATTACATATATTATTGAATGTCGTTGTTCTAGGTGAAGACAGCTCCTACCCAGCATGCGAGCTGAACTCCCAGGGCCCCGCCGCGCGGGGCTGGCGCTCCACCGGTCCTCCCCCTCACGAGCTATTACTGCGGCTGACAAGCGTCGCCAGCGTCCACAAGCTGCAGCTGTTAGCTCATCATCAGCTCATCCGTAAGTGAAGCACTAGGCCCGGCAGTGAGGGAGTGCTTCTCTAAAAGATCAGACATCACATCATCAGCCTATTCAGTTCACAGCTGGACGTAGGCCTCTCCTATTAACTATGGGTATAGACGCGGGGGTGTTTACGGGGCACTTTGGAGTCAAAACTCTTTTGGCCAAAATGGGTCTTTCTGACAGCATAGACTGTAGAATGTGTGGCGAAGAAGAGGAGACAATGAAACACTTGATGTGCGAATGTCATGCCCTCGCCAGACAAAGGATGAAAGACTTCGGAACCGGCTATCTGAAACCGAAGGTGGTCAAAACGCTACCGCTAGGATGGACATCCTCAACATACTGAGCTGATAGAACAATCCCTGGAGTAGGCGAAATAGGGGGCAATTACACAAAAGATCCCAATGGGTCGAAGTGTAGGGCCCCACCAATAAGATAAGATGGGTATAGACGCACTAGGAGGTAAATGCCCATAATCACCACGCTGGGCAAGCAGATTGACGATCGCAGTAATGTATCGCTGCTGCACATCATCAATCTTCAATCAAAGAATGATCAGTGACACTTCAATCCTTCTTACGGCACACGCGGGAAAAGTTGGGGTAGTGACAAAGGTATTCTTAGTGCCGTCACCACACGGCCAAGTGCCAGTGTGCGCGTGTTACCAGTGTGCACTACGTATAGCTTTAACTGTTGGCTCATCATCAGCTCATCCGTAAGTACATATAAGCTGGACTAGGCCCGGCAGTGAGGAGATGCTCCTCCAAAAGAGCTCCTTCTGTGAATCACCAGTATGACCAGGGTACACGGAATGCTAGGTACTGTTAGCAAATACCTCTGCACGAAGCTACTTCGGTCACCCAATGAGGCCAGTGTGCAGCGGATAACGGGTCATCAGTTGATTGGTGATTGATCCAGACTCTCTTAAGCGAATGCTCTTTTGGTCTGAATGCACCTTTAAATGCGATTCAGTTTAGGCTTGTCCGTTTTTGATAGTTATTCTCCATCCATCCATATCTGACACATTAGTTCGTGGTAGCCCTCCAGCTCTCCAGCATACTTTGGATTAATTCTTTCATTTCATGTCCCAGCATCAAGCGTGGAGGTGCTGGTGTCAGGCGGGCTGGTCTCCGAGGGCGCCGCGACCCCCTGCGGAGCCACCTACACCAGCGTGGGCCGCGTCACGCTCGCCAAGCCTGCTCCTCAAGCAAGAACCAGGGAGCTCAGGTACAGTCACCATTAGATCAACAGCCATGGTGTTCACAAATCGCAAGCCTATTACCTAGTTATTTTTGTTTTTCACTTTTAGCTCGGTTGCCCTGAACAGCACCATTGCGTCGTTCGCTTTTATTTTCTTTTTTTTTATACCACGTCGGTGGCAAACAAGCATACGGCCCGCCTGATGGAAAGCAGTCACCGTAGTCTATGGGCGGCTGCAACCCCAGGGGTGTCACATGCGCGTTGCCGACCCAATAAGAACTCCAAGACGACCACTAGACCAGCGCTGGGCTGTGATTACATTACAGCCCAGCAATAAGCTGAATTGGAGTCCATTTTGTGGCACAATAGCTTATTTTTTATATTAATTTTTTATTTTGTGTTTACTGTGTATACCTATTATGTGTCATGAATAAATGTTTTTTCTTTCTTTTTCTTTCTTTCAAGAAGTCCGTTTCCGTTGTCACGAACGGTCTGGCGGCTACAATGATCTCTTAAATGCTCTTAAAAGGTTCGGCTTTCAGTTTTTGACAGTTATTCTATGGAACAGACACATCGCGATTCAGATTAGGGCCTAAAATTTATCGCATTAGTAGATCGTGGTAGCCCCCCCCCCAGTTGTTAAATAATTATTTTTCTTTTGCAGATCTGCGGCGTTACCAGAGCCTACGATCGCCCGTTTCGTGAAACTGAAGCTATCTGGTCCGCATCCCCCCGCCACCGACAACGACCAGGTGCGTTGACTGCTGTATCAAACCTTCAATTTGCAACTACATGATTACACTACTACATCTAGAAACTTTAGGTTCATGGGGCCCCAGCGCACGCAAATTGCTTGCTGAAATCGCGAAACGTCTGGTTGATGTAACTAAAGACCGAAGAGCTGGCGACTACCTCGCAAAACGCATCAGTATTGCGATACAGCGAGGAAATGCCGCCAGCATCCTCGGTACAATGCCACAAGGGCCAATCTTAGATATAGGTTAGGTTAAGTAGATTAGTTAGATTTAATCTATGTACATAAATTGTAGTTTTGAAAATAAAAAATATGAATACTACATGATTGTAGAGTTGAAACATATTTTTCTGAGGTTATTTTTTTAAGTATCCTGTAGAAGCGCCGTGTGGTGACGGCAGTAAGAATATGTTTGTCACCCCAAATATTCCCGTGGGTGTCGTAGGAGTCGACTAAGGGATTAAGTGTCAATGGATATTCCTTTATAGAAGATTAATCATGAGCAGCAGCATCATCATATTGGACCCACTGGACTACTGCGATCGCCAACCCGCTTGCCCAGCGTGGTGATTGTGGGCATTTACCTCCTAATGCGTCTATACGCATAGCAGAGGCCTACGTCCAGCATTGGTGAGAGAGGGTTATGACTTTAGAAGCACAGCAGGCAACCAGCCAATTATATGTTCAAGGATATTGCACTAAAATAATTATTATTTCCTTCAGGTAATGCATTTAACTCTTAAGGTATTGTATACACGGTGCCTCGCGAGGAAACCACATAATTTTAACTATGCATTCTAGACATCAAAATAAACAAAAAATATTATGAGACCAAATGTCAAATTCCACAAAAAAGAAATTTTTTTTTTCGATTTTTTTAGACTTTTTGAATACTTTTTAACATTTCCAATACTTTTTATCATAACAACAATTTGTTAAAACTAATTTTTTAAATGTTTTTTTTTAGGGACAGGTTTTTTTCGTCAAGTCTATTCTTATTTTTTGATTGTCAGGCAAAAGGTGTGGTAATATTAGAACACATTGTGGCAGCATTGTAATCAAAAAGAAGTTTTACGACGAGTTACGTCGAAAAACTTTTTCCGAAAAAAGGTTAATTATCTTGGGAACCAAGCCGAATCCAGGAAATTTTATATAACATTAAATACTCTAAATATGGTCAGGAATCCAGCATTAAAATCATTCGGAATGCTCACGAGCACCCTGTATAAGGTATTGTATATAGTTAGCATACAGCATAGTAATGTAGCACCCCACCAGGTGGCCCTGATGGCAGTAAACGTGCTGGGCGAGGAGGCAGAAGACCTGGAGAAGTCCCCCGTGTCCAGCAAGGAGCTGTGCTACTCCCCCTACGATGACCTGGCCTTCGTCATGTACGTGGACACCGAGATTGCAGACCTCGTGAGGACCTTGGATGAGAAGAAGCGGGCTGCTGTTTGTGGTAACCCTAATTTGGGCAATTTTTTTGTTCAAAGCTGTCCCCCCAAACTTTTTGGGGTTCAGAACATGATTTCTATTCAGAATCGTGAATCTGCTCTTTCGATCCTGATAGGAGAAAATCGTGTGTTTTTTTCCACTTCGATACCATTTTTTCATACATTATCTATGGAATGGAAAGTCCAAAAAACGAATATTCATTTTGAGACAAAAATTTTCCCCTATTAGGATCGATACATTTAATACCTATGTAACAAAAAAGTGCCTCGTACCATTAGGCTGCTGTCGTGCTGTCGCGAAGGCAATAACATTTTGCCATTGAATTTTGAATCAATAGTGTAGGATATAGCATAGATTATTCTGATTATTTTCGGGGAACTTTCTTTACCGCGTAGGCGGAACTTCGGAACATAGATAGTAAAGTAGCAATTTTTGCTCAACTACAGGCCTCCTCTAGCGCTTCATATGGGTTCTTCGTCGTTCCTAAAAATATCTAAATACAAAATCTCATACCCCTTTATGAGATATTTAATTTGTAGGAAGGACCCATATCACAATTTCACAATGCTTTGTTCATCAACAGAAGAGCGCTTCGAGTACGCCCGCCGCCTCAAGTCAGCAGGCTCAGCGCTGGCGGCAGCTGGGATCCGCATCGGGCGCTGGCGGCTGCGCAAGCGCACGGCCGCGGCGCGCGACGACTTCGAGCTGGCGCGGCACATGCGGGACAGGATCGCTGATGCCCTGATCGGGATTAAAGAGGACCCAGCGCTTATGAGACTGTTCGAGGAAGAAGGGGTGAGTCCTGTGACCTTTTTCCCTGATTTTTTTAGCAACCGTAGAAGGGACATACGAGATTAGATAGCTGATGGCCTGGTCGGGATTAAGGACGAGCCAGCACTTATGAGATTGTTTGAAAAGGAATACCCTTAAAATAATCATACGAATGGCCAACCAACTATTATTATTATTATTACGAAGCCGTTAGAGTGTCCCACTGCTGGGCTAAGGCCTCCCCCTTTGTCTTCCAACTCTCCCGGTTTAGCGCGATCTCTTGCCAGTCGTTTAGGTATGGATCCAGATCGTCCCGCCATCTCCATCTGGGCCTGCCGCGTCGTCGCCGCGCATTTTGTGGCACCCACTCCGTTGCTAATTTAGCCCACCGCTGCAGGTGTATGCGGCAGACGTGGCTGGCCCATGCCCACTTTAGCCTGGCAGTCTTGTCTCCGACATCAGTGACCCCGGTTTTGGAACGCAGCACTGACTTTCTCATTCGGTCGATCAGCCTCACATCTAGTATGCTGCGTTCCATGGCCCTTTGGCAAACCTTTGCCAACCAACTATACCACTGCGAATTACCTTTGAAAAGTATTACTTAGCGATTTTTCTGACGTTAGAGGATCTGGGCTCAAATCCCATGTTTGATTTTGTGATTAGCTCGAGGCTAGACTGCAGACACAGTATTATGTTCTTTGAGTACATACATACTATACAACATTCACAAGATTGGGTCACTTCTGGGTCAGATTGGCTTAGGACCCGGATAAATAGCATACCCGAAGGTATGCATAATAATAATGAGGATGACTTGTACTTATATAAATATGTATCCTTTCAGCCGGACACCCGCAACGACTCATCAATGCTCCAAGAGTACGACTTCTCCCACCTCTTGTCTCCGTCCGTGGCCGCGGGGGCGTTGAGTCTGGACATCCCCTCCCCTGTGCCCCCTCTGGACGAGCCTGACTGCCAGCTGGAAGATGAGAATGCACCTGAGGTAAGAACAGACGGGTTTGTTTCATAGATTCATTCTTGCCACTTGTTTTTTTGTATCAATGTGACACTCTTGTATCACTGGCCTGGTTCTGTAAAATGTTGCTAAGCAACATATTGGCATTGGTACCTGTTCTTTGTCTAAATGATTGACTCTAACGTATTTTTAAATAAGTAGCGTGCATTATTTGAGTCTACACAACGGAACTGTGTCAATTTATTGCTTAGAATCTTTATAATTGACCGAGCCCAGCGGGCTGCGTAGCGAGCGCCACGACGCGGGCTCATTGCTTGATAATGTAGACTAGGGCTTTCCGAAACATGTCGCGCGTAGTGTCTAAAAACACGGAGTGTAACCGTTTCAGATATATTTATCTTCAGAAATTTTACTATTTTTCAGTCCCCGACTCAAGAACTTCAAGAAGAGCTCCAACCAGAACCACAGCTTTTCCAAACCGAACCAGAACAGCAATACCACCAACCATTACTCCAAACCACCGAAGACGAGAAAATAAAAGAAGCTCAGCGAATGGAAGAAATTCAACGTGAAGAAATGTTACGAAAAGAAGAACTAAGACGCGAGGAAATCCAAAGGAGAGAAGAAATCCAAAGAAAAGAAGAAATTCAGAAAAGAGATGAGATTCAAAAGAGAGAAGAGATGCAGAAGAGAGAAGAGATGCAGAGGATGGAAGAAGAGTTAAGGAAAGAGACTGATAGCCCTAGGAGGAGTATAACGCCGAATGCTGCCAATGGTACTTTAGTGAGACGGAGGAACAAGAGTGCAGGGCCTCGGTCCACGTTTGAGGCGTATGAAGAAAGACTGCTGCCGGCGTTGAGACAGTAAGTTAAACTTAAACAGGCTACGAACAAATAAAACATGGAAGCCGCACGCCATACTAAATTGCCTTTCAAAAACGGTCCTGAATTTTAGTTGACAAGTATCACCCCCTCTTCAATGCATCACGGTAATGAATTTCAATATCAACCTATAAAAAATTAAACCGCCATTTAAAAATACTTGTGATTGGTCCATCGAAGTTTTGATTGGCTATATTCTATAAACGTTTGTCAAAGATGTTGCGCCGAAATGTGCGCGGTGTTAAGTAAAGCGCTATGTCCTGCCTATCTTGGCACAATTGAACAATTGGTTTTGGGGGCATTTCTGAGCTGGCGATAGACGTGCATGTTATATATGGTCGCAGTAAACAGGTTAATGATGACTGGCTCTTAATATGTGTCACTTAAACTGCTATTTTATTACTCGTACTTAATGAAATGTTGACTAACGACTGATCTGATAGACGGTAAAGAGAGGCTGTTATAATTCTGGTACCTATTTATGGATTACCTACACATCACTATATTTTATTATGTTTTGCCATGCCATCTGTAATTTGTAGACTTTCTGGTGATCAGATGATTGAAGAAAGTTTACGAGTGCATTGGGTATTCTAGATATCATATACACCTTCCTATATTTGCCTTGGCCATTCATTCAAATTTACTGGCAATGTTATTATAGGTTTGATACAGCAGGATATTAAGGCTGCGGCTCCATTAAGGTGGAGAGAAGCGGAGATGTGCAAAATTGACCAATACATTCTTCAAATTCAAAATTCGAAACACTGTCATGCGGTCTCATTGGCCAATTTTGCACATCTCCGCTCCTCTCCGCCTAAATGGAGCCGCAGCCTTTAGCGTCTGGCTTTTGGCGGTCTTATATTTAACCTAGGGTAAAGACCGTCCTCATGTGAGCCAGCCCTATTATTTTAGAACAGTATACCTTGAACTGGTCTCTCATAAACCTTAACATTCCAGTTCACACACCAACGAATACCTCCGCGAGGCGCGGGAAGAGGACAGCGGCGGCGTGAGCGGGACGGGGAGCGCGGCGTCGGCGCGCGCGCCGCACAAGCTGAACGAGCGGGAACGCAAGCAGGCCGCATTGCCCATAGTCATCTTCGGCTATCCTATCGTAAGCTTTGAGTTTGACCCTTAGGGCGTTTGTGCACTACACTGACTTTTACCGTCCGGTAGTCCGGTTTTTTACGGTCCGATATGCCACGCCATTAAATGTATATAGTAGCTTGTGCACTGTACGTAATTTTACCGTCCGACATTTTACTTTTCCCCATTCAGTATTTTTTCGATCCGAGATGACGGCTATGAAAAACGTGTTAATGCTTGTGCACTGCGTCCGGAATTGCACTGACTTTTACCGTCCCCGATAGTCCGATTTTACAAGCCAATCATCCGTTTATTTCATGCTACTATGCCGCACCTCCGAGTAAAAAGACGGACAAGTGCACAAGCCAATCATGCGTTTTTTTCATGCCATATCGGACCATGAAAACTCGGTCTGCCGGACAGTAAAATTCATTGTGGTGCACAATCGCCCTTAGACCCGCCGCGAACCGCTTCGTTTTTCCTTTTCCGTTCAGGGTGTGTCAGTGACACCAAGATGCCAATCGCTAATTTTATTTATGGATCCATGAAACCATTTACTTTTTGTCGTGTCGCTAGTAGTTACCCTAATAAAATGTGCTAGCTCACTGTTAAAGCCTATCACATCACATCATCAGCCTATGTTAATCCACTGCTGGACGTAGGCCTCTCCTATTAACTATGCGCATTAGGAAGTAAATGCCCATAATCGCCACGCTGGGCAAGTGGATTGGCTATCGCAGTAATGTGTCTATTACGACGCTGATGCCCATCATCAATCTTCTATCAAAGAATGGTCAGCGACACTTCAAGCTCTTAGTCGACACCCGTGGGAAGAGTTGGGGTAGTGGCAAATGAATTCTTAGTGCCGTCAGCACACGGCCAATTAAAGCCTAGATATGGTTTTATTATACCGTAACTCAGCTTTCTATTTTAATTTCTCAACATTATTGAGAAGACAGTGACGCTTACGACGTTTACTTGGTATGCCCGTTAAGTATACCAATCAAGTCACCTCCCAGTAGCATACACTTTAGATCTAATCAAATTAATTCCACAGGTAGAAAAATTCTACTCCAAAAATTATTTGGATAAAGAGGAAGGTTTGGCCAGATTGCGCGCCGAGCTCACATCTCCATCCAACGGGAGCACGAAGACCTCACCCAACAAGACTGCCAGGGCTGCTGCTCTGCTGCTGCAGCGGGCTTTGAGGGACAAGGTGTTCTCCGTGTATAGCCAGGCTAATGAGGTGCTGAAGACGCTGTTCCAGGAGTTTGTGCCCGGCAGGTGAGGATGTAACTATAGATTGACTTCCTCCAGGAAGACTGCTTTGCACTTGAGCTTTGAGGAGTTTGACGTATAAGGAATTCTCCGTGTACAGCCAGGCTAATGAGGTGCTGAAGACGCTGTTACAAGAATTTGTGCCAGGCAGGTGAGGATGTAACCATAGGTTGACTTCCTCCAGGAAGACCGTAGAAGGTGCAGCTTTGCACTTGAGCTTTGAAGAGTTTGACGTATAAGGAGTTCTCCGTGTACATTCAGGCTAATGAGGTGCTGAAGACGCTGTTCCAAGAGTTTGTGCCCGGCAGGTGAGGATTTAACTATAGATTGACTTCCTCCAGGAAGACTGTAGAAGGTGCAGCTTTGCACTTGAGCTTTGAGGAGTTTGACGTATGAGGAGTTCTCCGTGTACAGTCAGGCTAATGAGGTGCTGAAGACGCTGTTCCAGGAGTTCGTGCCCGGCAGGTGAGGATTTAACTATAGATTGACTTTCTCCAGGAAGACTGTAGAAGGTGCAGCTTTGCACTTGAGCTTTGAGGAGTTTGACGTATAAGGAGTTATCCGTGTACAGCTAGGCTAATGAGGTGCTGAAGACGCTGTTCCAGGAGTTCGTGCCCGGCAGGTGAGGATTTAACTATAGATTGACTTTCTCCAGGAAGACTGTAGAAGGTGCAGCTTTGCATTTGAGCTTTGAAGAGTTTGACGTATAAGGAGTTCTCCGTGTACAGACAGGCTAATGAGGTGCTGAAGACGCAGTTCCAGGAGTTTGTGCCTAGCAGGTGAGGATGTATAAGCTTAGGTTGCCATAGGTTGACTTCTTCTAAGAATATTGCAGAAGGTGTAACTTTGTTTCTGCAGAGGACTTTGAGGGAAAGGACTCCTTCGTGTACATTCAGGCAAATGAGGTGTTTAAGACGCTGTTAAAAGAATTTGTGCCGGGCAGGTGAGGATTTAGCTGTAGATTTTCTTGTAGGAAGACTGCAGAAGGTGTAGCTGTACTGTACTCCAGCAGAGGACTTTGTGGGTCACGGCAGTATTATTTTAACTTATAATTTTGTTATTACTTTTAGACCTTAGTTGTATTTTATTAATAAGTGTTTGTTGTATTGTACGTTTCATAAAGTTTATCTGTTTAAGTATCTATATGTATTTATCCATTATATACATCGACGCTTGGTACCCACATCACAAGCCTTAATTGAGCTTACCGTGGGACTAGGTCGATTTGTGTCAGATGTCCCAATATATTTATTTATCTTCCTGGCTAGGAAATGTTCGTAGAAATCCCATTTCTAACTATTACGCTGCACTGAAATTCCTAGAAAATATCTGCTGTCCACTTCGGACTAGGCCGGTCCAACGTTTCATAACTTTCCATACAACTCATGATGTCAGATATTAATGTCAAATTGCAGGTTTAGGAGTCCTGTGATTGGAAGAATTAAAGATCATATTTTAAAGACAAACGGGTCTTAATCGCGTAAACTTACGTTTAATTATATCCTGACGTTTCTGGCATGACGTTACACCCGTGGTCGCAGGCAGACTCAAGTTCAACGTAAATTTACGCGATTAAGACCCGTTTGTCTTTAAAATATGAGTGATAATCGTGAAAGTTTAAATCAATATATAGAATTAAAGATCCAGGTTATTCCCAGGGTATGCGCTGCCGAAGTGGGTCGGTGTCTGGAGAAGCTGCTACCGGAGTTGCTGCGAGCTTGCGGAGACCCGGCACCACGGGTACACTCCACCGCACAACACACCGTGCTCACCGTGGCTGACTGTCCGCAAGTCAGGTACTGATTAGTTAGTTAGTTAGTTATACAGCAGTGTTATTCACTAAGGAAACCGCCTTGCTGTCAGCGCTGTGTATTCACTAATGTACATTAAACGACACTAGTGCTCGGCGACGAATGCGGCGTGAGCTGGAACTACATTGCGTCGAAAGTTTGACGTTTAATGTATGAACTTCGTATTCTCTAACGAAATACAGCGACGAACTCGCCCACAACCTCGCTCACAGCCTCGATTCCTAATGTCAAATCAAACAGCTAGGATTTTAGACAAGGCTGTCTCGACATCGAGCTCGTTGACGAACGCAGCGTCGAATGTGTCAATAAGAGAATAGCATAGCTGGGCTTTTTCCGCAACTCGACAACCATTGTGCCTTTTTTGCGTGATAGCAACGTAGCCCTATTCCAACCATCCAAGCTCCTCCACGAAACTCAGTGTATGTTTCAGGTTGCTAAATGCCTCCTTTAGTGTATGTGGAGTCCCCAAGTGCCTACTCCTGTATACCTCTACCTGTTTACAATCTAGAAGAATATGTTTTGCTGTTTCCTCCTCTTCCATGCAGGCCCTGTACATAGGACTATCTGTTTTGCCCATATTGTGCAGGTGTTTGTTTAAAGTGTTGTGTCCCGTGATCAATCCTACTATTTTCCTCAGTTTGTGTCTGGGCGTTCGTATCGTAGTAGGGTTTTCGTGAGTTTACAGTTTAACTTTAGTCAGGTACTGGTGCTCCCAGGGTAGCTGCAGCAGTGAGGGGGTCTGGAGGTCCGGAGGCTGGGGTCTAACTTAACCTAACCTAACTTGGTTTTGCGATTTGTTATTTCAGTTAGCATGAACTTAGAACTAAGATTGATATAAACATCATCATCATCATCAGCCAATTGACGTCCACTGCTGGACATAGGCCTCCCCTAGAGAGTTCCACAAAGATCGGTCGTGAGCTGTCCGCATCCATTGGACACCCGCAACCTTTACCAGGTCGTTGCTCCATCTTGTGGGGGCCTTCCCACGCTGCGCCGTCCAGTGCGTGGTCGCCACTCGAGAACACGCCGACCCCACCGGTCATCGGTCCTCCGGGCAATATGGCCAGCCCACTGCCACTTCAACCTGGCGAGTCTTCGGGCTATGTCAGTCACTTTCGTTCTTCTGCGGATCTCGTCATTCCTGATGCGATCTCGCAGAGAAACCCCGAGCATTGCCCTCTCCATCGCTCGTTGAGTGACTCTGAGCCTCCTAATGAGTCCCATAGTGAACGATCACGTTTCAGATCCGTAAGTAATCACTGGCAACACACACCACAAAACATCACCAAGTCCAATGTTAGTACTATCATTTTAGGATCTCATTATTAGACGGAAGTGTTCTATCCGCTACGGGGTCTCATAGTTGAGTCACATAACATTTTCTGAAATAAGAGGTATTTCTCATAGGTAGTTAAGTTAAGTCCTTATATTGTTTTTTTTTAATTTTATGTCGTATTTTAATAATAAATCCCCATTTCTCATATCAACTCGTTATAGTGTGAGTTTTAGTAAAGTGGACGATGGCTGTACTATTTTATCACTTGGATCCCAATATCTAAATCGAAATTGCATCTCATTATTCAACATCCTTTTTTCTTTCATGCATAGCGTTCACTCTTTGCCAATTATAACAAAGTGGATTTAGCCAATGTCAAACATTAAGTAGGTTACTATAAACTGTCTGCTAAGTCTGGAATCCTGGTTATCACATTATTCTGGTTGCAGGTCGCTCCACATCATTCCGCAGCAGCTGGTCCGAGCTGTTCCGGCCTCCATGCACCCTCGGCTGGCTCTCTCCAGGCTTCAAATGCTGGAACAACTCATCCTGAGCCACGGCATCTCTACTGATAAGAACAGGTAAGAAATACTCTGGCTAAACAGCTTCATCATCATCATATCAGCCCACAGACAACATAACCTCAAGACGTAGCATAGCCGGGCGACCCCCTCTGTCACGCATACGGTGAATTCACTCCATATTAGAGCCACGCCTCCATTGCTAAATTCAGTCTGCGGCCGGCGTTCGTGAGATAATTACGAAAGTTTTAAGGTGATTTACGACATGCAAAATGCATTACTGTTGCGTGAAATTGTGTGGCAAGAATACAAAAACATCTAGTGTGCAAAACCATAGTATTTCGTTTCACCAGTAAGCAATTTTTTATAAATTTCAATTAAAATTAAATATAGTTTAAATCATAAAATCTAGTGCACGCGTTGATGTCTTTTTACAAAGTCTCTTTCTGATATGTTGCACGAAGTATACTCCCTCCTTGTCTAGCGTAACGAGCAGGTAGGCCGTCTGAACTAGGGATGACCGTAGAGTATGTTTGTTTTTTATCGATAAGGTAACTAAAGATAAATTAAAGTCTTTATTCTAAAAAACGTCTTTATTCTCAATCGTACCAAGCAACAGACTCTGCAGTGAAGTCTCCGTATCCGAACTAGTGATGTCTATGCCTGCAGTCTGCTTTTTACTATCGATAAGATATTACGATTATATTCAATTATCCTCAAATAAATTCTGGTTTAGTATAAAGTGTAGAAGTATAATTTTCAAAATTATCGTTCGATTCTATTATGTTTTAAATAATATTGTGTATCCTCTCTTTTAAATTTTCTAAATGCCCAAACATGAAAGAAATGTGGATGAATGCTACAAAACGGTCACGTGATTGGTTTCCTGCTCCTAGCAGTGTGATATTTTTTATTTTTATTTATTAGGATATAATACTAACTACATACATTTTTATGATAGTATCGTAAACCCACATTGGTTTGTCTCGATACCTCATTCCGCAGTAGGTACTTAACTTATAATCTTATAAAACATGTAGTACATAATGTTGGTAATTGGTAACAATTATATTATATGTTCTCGACACTTTAAACCGGAATATTTCAAATTAACAAAACGAATAATAGACGAATTTTATGTACAACGTACTTTAAAAGTGTAGCTTTTTGGTAAATTTGTAACTAAGAGTTAATGATTGTACAAAAAAATATATGGTATATTTTTTTTTTATTTATAATAATAATAATAATAAATTCTTTTATTTCGGGCAACAAGTCCCATACTGTGTTAGTAACAATTATACTTACATATCTAGATTAGTTACAATTACTCAATAAATTACAAATGTCGGCAATAAAACAAAAAATAAAATTATAATAATAAAAACAAAGCAATAATAAAAAATAAAAGAATATTAAAAATTACAATGTAGCTGAAACAAAATAACACCAGCACCGAAAATTTAATTAAATTAAGTTAATTAAAAATTAAATGAAATTAAATTATAAAATAAAAAATTAAATGAAATTATATAATAAAAATTAAATTAAATTATAAAATGTCAAATCAAAATTAAATTAAATTATTAAACATAAAACAGGGCTGATGAAGTTTGTTCCAGCGTCTCATGAGTGGGCAGTCTATTCTGTCAACAAATGCATTTAGGAGACTGTTGGTGCTATCCTGCAATCTATGCAATAGGGACGCCACTCTTTTACGCATAATAGCATAAAAGTCATCCGTATGGGCCTCAGCGAACATCCCAGATGCACTGCAGTACCGCGGCAGGCCCAGCAGTATCCTAAACGCATTATTATATTGAACACGCAGGGCGTTGTACGATCGCTGCGTGAAGCTGGTCCACAGGCTGCAAGTATAAAATGTCTGACAATATGATTTAAATAACGTGACCTTGACGTCACTGCTGCACTTTGCAAACCTGCGTACCAGCATATTGCATCGAACTGCCAACGCCCTACGTTCCCGCTCTATATCGATACTGTCACAGAGGTCCTCGGTGAGCCAGTGACCCAGGTATTTAAACTCCTGCACTCTGCGCAGGACGGCACCATCCAGCACAACAGAAGGAACTTCCTCCATCTTCTTACTGCCCGTCCTGAAACCGAGTAGCTCGCTTTTCGCAGTGTTATACCTGAGTCCATGTCTCCTCGCATACTGCTCACATATCGAGACGAGCTTCCTCAGCGCACTGATAGAGGGAGCCAGCAGCACCATATCGTCAGCGTAGCTTATGTTGTTGAGACAAGTACCGCCAATGTGACATCCGACGTTGGCGCTGCTGAGTTCCCCAATCAGTCCGTCTATATATATATTAAATAGGGTCGGAGAAGTAACCCCCCCCTGCCTCACTCCACATTCCAGCGTGTAATCATCCGAGTGCACGCCCGCCCATCGCACAGAGTTGATTTGGTTACTATACCAGTATTTGAAGATCTCAATCAACTCTGCCGGGAGACTAGTCTCAGACGACACCTTGCTCCACAAGATGTCGTATGAGACCAGGTCAAAAGCTTTGGATAGATCTAGAAAACAGGCGTACACTGGACTATCCTGCGCTGTATAGTACTGGACCGTACTTTTAAGGCAAAATATGGCAGATTCCGTTGATACTCGCGGCTGGAAGCCAAACTGCGCATCTTTAGCCTTATAGTGGTTTCGAAGTTGCCCATCAAGAAGTCTGTCCAGCACCTTTGCAGTGATTGTTGCCAGTGAAATCGGTCTGTAATTGCTCAAGTCGGACACATCCCCCGTCTTATTTTTTACCAGAGGTACAACAACAGTTCGCATAAGTGCACTCGGTAGGTAAGTATTTATTGCCCCAGGAAAGATATATTGTGATACTAGTATTTGACCGCAACTTTGTCTGCGTGGACAAATATTTTTTTAATATAAAATGCATTTTATTTATCTCACTAGAAGTTGCGGGCAGAAGCTAGTATCATAATATATCTTCATCTGCGGGGATAATGATGATGATGAATGAACTATCGTATGTCCTTTCCCGGGTCTTAAATAATCTCCATTCAAAATTTTATCTAAATTGGTTCAGCGATTTAAGCGTGTAGACTCAGTAAACTGACAGACAGTACTTACCCAAAGTATTACTTTCGAATTTATGGTATGCATTAGTACGGATATGGATTTACGGTTTTGTCGGTAAGTCACTGACAAATATCGATTTGTGAAAGCGATAGACATTGTAGGTATACATCGATACTTTTATCGAGACTCGGAAATCACTTGCGACCGGCGGACATTTTTGTTTTACACCTCATTGACCTTGAAACGACGAATCACAACACAGTTAGCTCATGTTACGCCGCCCGTACCTCTGCATTTTTGGCAGCATCGGTTTAAATGAAATAATTGTCTAAAGCTACGTCTTTAGGTTATGTTGTCTGTGAATCAGCCTAAAGACGTCCTCAGCTGGACATAGGCCTCCCCTAAAGATTGCCACAATAACCGGTCCTGCGTCACCCGGATCCAGCGGACTCCTGCGACAGTCAGTCCACCTTGTGGGGGGCCTACCCATGCTGCGCCTTCCGCTACAGCTTGTTAGTAGAAAAAGCCGGCAATTACAATTTTTAACCAACACGCCCGTAATTTGTATACAAGTTTATGTTTTGCTTTGGGCAGGAAGTCCGATTCTCTCCTTTATCCGTCAGTAAATCCCACTTATATGGCCAAGTAATGTACCTACCTACAAAATCGGGAAAATAATAGATAGGTAAGTAAAACGGTCATTATTTTTTTTTTCCCTTTTCCGAATTGTTTGCAAAAAAACGTCAACCGTGTTACGAAAGTTAGTTATACAAACCGTCTATCCCGTACAAATTCGCAGATGGTAAGAAGATGGTGATTATAAAATTAATTAACAAAACAAAAATGGAGTTGTTCAGGGGACACCCGGATTTGAACCGGGGGCCTATCGATCTGCAGTCGATTGCTCTACCACTGAGCTATATCCCCCTCTGTTGAGTTGTTGAAAATACAGAATACTTACAATTACACATTACTTAATTAAGCAATTAAATGTTGTGAAATTGATAAATTAAAGCGATGACTAATCAACGTGCAACGTGAGAGCAAGTGACGTCATTTGTTATCGAAAAATACGTGCTTTATACCACTATTACACACTATTTATATTATTACTATTTTTTATGGTATAATGGTGTGTCAGCCTACGTAGCCTAATTGGTAGTGCCCCTGTCTACGAACCTGGAGGTTTCGGGCTCGAATACCAGCGAGGGCATTATTTGTAGGTACTTATATTTATTTATCGCAAATATTTGTTCCTTGGTCATGGCTGTGCGTGTTTTTAAGTAAGTAAGTTTGTATCTATCTATTAAATATATCGTCGCCTGGTACCCACATCCCAAGTCTTAATTTAGCTACCGTGTGTGGGATGGTCGATTTGTGTGAGATGGTAGGTACAGTCAGCTGCAGAGATAAGTACATACAAATTTGTATGCAAGGGGGTCTACTTATCTCTGCAGCTGACTGTACATGTCGCATGATGGTAAGCAAAAAATTACCATAGCCTATGGGCGGCTGCAAATCTTTGTAATATTGTACATTCTTATTTTCTTGTACTGTAACCAATCAATACCAACTGCAAGATCAAGGAACACATACGAGTACTTATGTGTGATAAATAAATATCGCAATTGCCGGGATTTTAATCCGTAACCTCCATTTTCGTAAGCAGAATCACTACCAACAAGGCTACGGAGGTGGACAAACTGTACTTACTTCAGTTACTTCTATGGGAAACCAAACTTAGCAAGCTGCGTAGGTATATTTGGGTAGAGATACAAAGCCAATGTTTACATTTCTTTTCATTACACCTGTTCGGTAAGTGCGCCAATGCGCTGAGGCGGTGCGCGCCGTAGATGCATCATTAAGCCCTAGGGCAATCAAGGATTTTCAAACAGCATTATGTCCCACTAGCGCGCCGCCCGCAGCCGACGCAGGGATTTCTGTTATAAAAATGATAAATTTAAGTCATCTCTGATTTTGAGAAATGATTTAGAGACCATATTTTAGAGTAGTTTTGTGAAAATAAATTGTTTTATTTACTTTTTTTGCCTCAAAGGTGTGTTGAAAAACATTGTGTGTGCCACGGGCGGTACAAGAATTATGAGCTCGTGTGAAGTAAAGCCCGCGCCTTCGGCTTGGGATTTTCACACTCGTTCACAATTTCTTATTTACCGCCCTATTAAGGGCATATTGAGTATTAACACAATTACCTACTATTATTGCTGGCCGTGTGGTGACGGCAGTACGAATACATTTGTCACCACCCCAACTCTTGCTGCAGGTGTCGTAAGAATCGACTAAGGGATTTAAGTGTCACTGACCATTGTACAAGATTGATGATGGGCAGCAGCATCATCATAGTGGACACATTGCTGCGATCGCCAATCCGCTGCGAGAGAGGCTAGAGAGGAGAGAGAGGCCTACGTTCAGCAGTGGACTAACATAGGCTGATGATGTTGTTGATGTATGTTGTTGACTATTATTGCAGCGGCCTCACAGTCCGCCGTCTGGCCGAGTGCGGCGCAGCGGGCGCGCAGCACGCCGCAGGCTCCGTCCGCGCCGCCGCCGAGCGCATTCTCCTCGCCGCGTACGCACGGTCGCCACGAGTCGTCAGAGCCCAGCTTCCCCCTGATGACGCTGTGACTAGGCGGAACCTGATCTACCGGCATTTGTTTCAGCAGTTTGATAGGATTGACATGCAGGTTAGTCATGATCTTCTAGACACAAGTCACTTCAAGACGTGCAGGTTACTGCCTGCATATGCACTGCATGATCTTCAAGGGTCGTGCGAGCCCAGCTGCCACATGATGACGCTGTGACTAGACGGAACCTGATCTACCGGCATCTGTTTCAGCAGTTTGATAGGATTGACATGCAGGTTAGTCATGATCTTCTAGATACAAGTCACTTCAAGACGTGCAGGTTACTGCCTGCATATGCACTGCATGATCTTCAAGGGTCGTGCGAGCCCAGCTTCCCCCTGATGACGCTGTGACTAGACGGAACCTGATCTACCGGCATTTGTTTCAGCAGTTTGATAGAATTGACATGCAGGTTAGTCATGATCTTCTAGATACAAGTCAGTTCAAGACGTGCAGGTTGCTGCCTGCATAATATATCACCCTTGGAGATCGTGCAGTGCACATTCGTGGTGATTATGGGCATTTACCTCCTAATGCGTCTACGAGTATACGCATAGTTGATAGGAGAGGCCTACGTCCAGCAGTGGACTGAGATAGGCTGATGATGTGATGTGATGTGATATGCACTGCACGATCTCCAAGGGTCGTGCGAGCCCTGCTGCCACCTGATGACGCTGTGACTAGATGGAACCTGATCTACCGGCATTTGTTTCAGCAGTTTGATAGGATTGACATGCAGGTTAGTCATGATCTTCTAGATACAAGTCACTTCAAGACGTGCAGGTTGCTGCCACCTGATGACGCTGTGACTAGACGGAACCTGATCTACCGGCATTTGTTTCAGCAGTTTGATAGGATTGACATGCAGGTTAGTCAGGGTAATAACATTATGAGTAGCGTCTACTCAGGTCTTAGACTTCGTCTTCTAGATATACAAGTCACTTCAAGACGTGCAGTGCGTATTGCCGCCGAGCGCATTCTCCTGGCCGCGTACGCACCGTCGCCACGGGTCGTGGGAGCCCAGCTTCCCCCTGATGACGCTGTGACTAGACGGAACCTGATCTACCGGCATTTGTTTCAGCAGTTTGATAGGATTGACATGCAGGTTAGTCATGATCTTCTAGATACAAGTCACTTCAAGACGTGCAGGTTGCTGCCACCTGATGATGCTGTTACTAGAAGGAACCTGATCTACCGGTATTTGTTTCATTTTGATAGGATTGACATGACATAGTCCTGATCTTCTAGACACAAGTCAATTCAAGACGTGCAGTACTCCTGGCTGTGTAGTCACGCTCGCCACGTGTCGTGGGAGCCCAGCTTCCTCCTGACGACGCTGTTACTAGACGGAACCTGATCTACCGGCATTTGTTTCAGCAGTTCGATAGGATTGACATGCAGGTTAGTCATGATCTTCTAGATACAAGTCACTTCAAGACGTGCAGGTTGCTGCCTGCATATGCACTGCACGATCTCCAAGGGTTGTGCGAGCCCAGCTTCCCCCTGACCACGCTATGACTAGACGGAACCTGATCTACCGGCATTTGTTTCAGCAGTTTGATAGGATTGACATGCAGGTTAGTCATGATCTTCTAGATACAAGTCACTTCAAGACGTGCAGGTTGCTGCCACCTGATGATGCTGTTACTAGAAGGAACCTGATCTACCGGTATTTGTTTCATTTTGATAGGATTGACATGACATAGTCCTGATCTTCTAGACACAAGTCAATTCAAGACGTGCAGTACTCCTGGCTGTGTACGCACGATCGCCACGAGTCGTCAGAGCTCAGCTTCCCCCTGATGACGCTGTTACTAGACGGAACCTGATCTACCGGCATTTGTTTCAGCAGTTTGATAGGATTGACATGCAGGTTAGTCATGATCTTCTAGATACAAGTCACTTCAAGACGTGCAGATTACTGCCTGCATATGCACTGCACGATCTCCAAGGGTCGTGCGAGCCCAGTTTCTCCCTGATGGCGCTGTGACTAGACGGAACTTGATCTACCGGCATTTGTTTCAGCAGTTTGATAGGATTGACATGCAGGTTAGTCAGTGTAATTATGAGTGGCTAGCGTCGAACGGCGCGTATGGCGGGCAAGCAGGGGCACGTCGAGTCCAAGGGATTTGGACAGCGTGCACTTAGGCCATGCGCATAAGTTTGCATTTGTTTAACATGGACGCCCCGCCGGACGCTTCGCTCGACCGTCTACTCAGGTCATAGACTTAGTCTTCTAGGTATACAAGTCACTTCAAGACGTACAGGGCGTATTGCCGCCAACCGCATACTCCTGGCCGCGTATGCACGATCGCCACGAGTCGTCAGAGCTCAGCTTCCCCCTGATGACGCTGTGACTAGACGGAACCTGATCTACCGGCATTTGTTTCAGCAGTTTGATAGGATTGACATGCAGGTTAGTCATGATCTTCTAGATGCAAGTCACTTCAAGACGTGCAGGTTGCTGTGCCTGCATATGCACTGCATGATCTTCAAGGGTCGTGCGAGCCCAGCTTCCCCCTGACGACGCTGTGACTAGACGGAACCTGATCTACCGGCATTTGTTTCAACAGATTGATAGGATTGACATGCAGGTTAGTCAGTGTAATAACATTATGAGTGGCGAGCGTGGAACGGCGGGCACGTTGAGCGTCCAAGGAATTTGGACAGTGTGCACTTAAGCCATGCGCATAAGTTTGCATTTGTTTAACATGGACGCCCCGCCGGACGCCTCGCTCGACCGTTTACAGGTCTTAGACTTAGTCTTCTAGATATACAAGTCACTTCAAGACGTGCAGTTCGTATTGCCACCGAGCGCGTACTCCTGGCCGCATATGCACTCTCGCCACGGGTCGTGGGAGCCCAGCTGCCTCCTGATGAAGCTGTGAATAGAAGGAACCTGATCTAACGGCATTTGTTTCAGAAAATGCTGAACCAAGCTCCATCAGAAGAACTCCTTAACGGCGACCAATCAGCATCCCACTCCGCAGCTGAAACAGCAAGCGTCGCCCAATCCACGCGGAGCGGCACCACCAGCGGCATGACGTCATCATTCGGCATGACGTCATCCATCGGAGCTACTTCCTCCTACAGCCTCAAGTCAATGACCTCAAGCGTAAGTGGAGCTACACTAGCTCCATCTAGCTTGAGTGGAAGCTACACTACTTCGAAGTCAAAGAGTAGCCTTAAGAAATCTCCAACGAAGAGATATACTCCGAGCAGGGCTGTCAAAGATTTCGCTAATTACCCTTGCTACAATAAGTTGAGGTTGGATAGCGCTGTGAGTCCGAAGCATTCTCCAAGATCCAGTGCTGTTGAGAAGGTAATTTTCAATGCTGAGGGATTACTACATATTTTACAGCTAACAGAGTTAACTGATCTTTCGAAGAGGTAATTTCAAACCAAACCTTTAAGGCACCTTCGGGGCGAACTCACTCCATCGTAGGCCGGCTCTGCCCTTGGCTAGTCTGTGGCCATGAGTAAGCCCAATTCAAATGAAAAAAAGACTAATCATTCGGAGAGTTAACTAAAGACCACGTTTTTATCAGCTGATATAGTCTACTTTCTGACTTTATTGCCTCAGAATATGGTCGTAAGTGGACTATATTTTCAGCTGAGGGTACTAAGTCATTTCGCTGAGTAGCTTTTAATCCGCAATGGTATATTTTCTCCTAGGTTCATTTCCAGGACAAGGAAGAGGAGCTGCCAGTGGTCTACCGGCGCACAAACCGTAACACAGAGAACCGTCACTCCATGATCCATTACGACCATGAAAATTCCAAGCCACAGTTGAAAGAACGACCTATCACGGTGTATGAGCCACTACATTTAGACTATAGAGATTCTCCATCATTAGGGTCTCCTAAAAACTCAAGAATGGATGTTAGAAGCATGGACTCTTTGCCCATGGATTCGCCTCAAATGTCCAGAATAGATCTGAGATGCGATTCTGATAGCAGAAGTTTGGATTCCCCTAAAGTAAAGGCGGAGTATTATAGAGAGGCAGTGCTGGAATCTCCTAAGTTGGTGGCTGGGTTAAGGAATCTGCAGTTGGATGACAGTCAGATGGATGAGAGCGGGTATTACAGTCCTGGTAAGTACTAAATATGCTGTTTTAAGACCTTATTATCTGAATGCGAGATTTAAATGTGTTTTAATACGTTCGATCTCACCCTTATGATTTTTCACACCTACGTCCACCCTTATTATGGTTTTTCATAACTACCTAACCAGTTTATTCTGTGTTAACTGCTAATACAATTTGCTGCTATGTCAATTCGCTGTTGGTGCGGATTTTAGGTCAAATTTTAGATGATGATGATGAATAACAAAACCATCTAAATTAATATGTTTCTCTCATTTAGCTTCAAAATATACGAGTAGTACATAGTCAGTTCTAGCCGGCTTACTTCTTAGAAACTCTAGATATTTTCTATATAAAAGTGATTAGGTATAGGAACTATTCATTTTTGAGTACAATGATGTGGCAGGGCGGCGGCAGCAGGCGGGTGCGAGCGAGACGCACTATGAGACGTATGAGAGGGGCGCGGGGGACGTCAGCAGTGATACCACACCAGAGCCGGTTTGCAAGTAAGTACCAGTTGCCCTACCGCCAATTCCGAAGTTCGCAAATTTCGGGGATTGTCTCTGTCACATCAACGAAGGCGTCATTAGAGTGACAGAGACAAATCCCCAAAATTTGTGAACTTCGGAGTTTGCGCTAGGGACGCAGAATTTTGACTCATACAATTACTACTTTTTCTGAGCGGGAGATGTCCTTCAAAAAGTACGAAATTCTGTACGTCACATCATCAGCCTATCTCAGTCCACTGCCGGACGTAGACCTCTCCTATTAACTATGAGTATATATTTGATTGAAGATTGATGATGGGTAGCAGCGTCATCATGGTGGACATATTACTGCAATCGCCAATCAGCTTGCCTAGCGTGGTGATTTTACCTCTTAATGCGTCTATACGCATAGTTGATAGGAGATGCCTACGTCTAGCAGTGGACTGAGATAGGCTGAAGATGTGAGAGGGCTGGCCATTAAATTACTGCTGTTTTACATTGACAACACTGATTTGTTGATAGAGCTCATGTAATCGTCTTCTGCATTCAGCACGACATGCACCTGGTGCGGCCGCCGCGTGCGTGCTGATGGTCTGGAGGCCCACTACTGGCGACGCTGCGTGCTGCTAGCTCGGTGTCCCAGCTGTCGAGTGGCGTTGGAGGCTAGGGTGCTCCACGTTCACTTGCTAGGTGAGAATGAGACCATAGATCTATTCCTCTGGGCGGTTGGAGGCTGTTCATCAAAGAAACAGCTGACCGAGTTATCACTCTGGACGCTCCTCATTCCCCTGATTCTTTCCATGGTTGGGAAGGAGGCTCATTATTGGCATCTCTCCGTGCTGCTAGCTTAGTATCCGAGCTGTCGAGTGGCGTTGGAGGCCAGGGTTCTCCACGTTCACTTGCTAGGTGAGAATGAGAACTTGAGAACATAGAGGTATTCTTCTGAGTGGTTGAAGAGGAGGCTGTCTATTAAAGGAACAGCTGACCGAGTTATCACTCTGGACGCTCCTGATTCCCCTGATTCTTTCCATGGTTGGAAGGGGGGCTCATTATTGGCATCTCTGCGTGCTGCTAGCTCGGTGTCCCAGCTATCGAGTGGCGTTGGAGGCTAGGGTGCTCCACGTTCACTTGCTAGGTGAGAATGAGAACTTGAGAACATAGAGGTATTCTTCTGGGCGGTTGAAGAAGAGGCTCTCCATTAAAGGAACTGCTGACCTAGTGATGCTGGACGCTCTGATTCCTGATTGAAACATTCTTTCCATGGTTGGAAGGCTCATTGTTGGCGTCGCTGCGTGCTGCTAGCTTGGTATCCGAGCTGTCGAGTGGCGTAGGAGGCCAGGGTACTCTACGTTCACTTACTAGGTAAGAATAAGAACTTGAGAATATAGATGTATTCTTCTGGACCGTTGAAGAGGAGGCTGTCCATTAAAGGAACAGCTGACCGAGTGATGCTGGACGCTCTGATTCCTGATTCAAACATTCTTTCCATGGTTGGAAGGGCGGTTCTTTGTTGGCGTCGCTGCATGCTGCTAGCTTGGTATCCGAGCTGTCGAGTTGAGAGACTCCAAGTTCACTTGCTAGGTGAGAATGAAAATATAGATCTATACCTCTGGGCGGTTCAAGAGAAGGCTGGCCATTAACCTGTCGTGTGCCGCAATTTTTGTTCTAATAGTTTTCTCGTACGCGGGTCTACCCCCAAACACAAACTGAAAAAATAAGTAGGACTGATCACGAAAAACATAACACACTAAACAAACACCTGCACAATATGGACAAAACGGATAGCCCTATGTGCAGAGCCTGCATGGAAGAGGAAACAACAAAACATATCCTTCTAGAATGTAAACAGGTAGAAGTACACAGTAGGTACTTAGGCACTCCAAACACACTAAAGGAGGTATTTAGCAACCTGAAACAGATGCAGATCAGAATGTGCTTACATGTTTTATTTTATTTCTTTTACAGAAGAATGCTCAATGGGCGAGGGGTCGTGGAAGCCGTGCACTAAATGCGGGGCAGCTTTAGCCGTGGGCGATCCTGAGTACCACAACTGTATACGTAAGTACCTATTATTTCTGTACATCTTTCGTTTTTTAGGGTAATACCACTGTGTGATATCATCTGTGATTTTTATCATCATCATCACTCTATGATAGTCCATTGCTGGACGTAGGCATATCCTATTGACTATGCGTATAGACGCATTAGGAGTTAAATGCCCATAACCGCCACGCTGGGCAAGCGGAATGGCGATCGCAGTAATGTGTCCACTATGATGTGATAAACTGATGACGCTGCTGCCCATCATCAATCTTTTATCCAATACTCGTAATGGTCAGTGATACTTCAATCCCTTAGTCGACTCTTACGACACCCGCAGGAGGAGTTGGGGTGGTGACAAATGTATTCTTACTGCCGTCACCACATGGCCACGGCGACAGTGATTCTTATGCATGTCACAAAAAAGCAAAGCCATATGCAATAGTGAAGCATTTAATAATATTTTCAACAACACATTCGTTCCATACAGCATTAGGCCTGGACGAGTGGAAGTGCCCGTACTGCCTGATGAACGTCCTGGCGCGAGACCTGCCCTGGCAGCGCCATCTCATGCAGTGCCCTCGGAATCCCAGGCTCAAGACCCTCACGTAGACGTCAATTAGGGATGATGATGAATAAAGAAAACGAAGTATTTACTATGACACTTGTCCCATCAACGGTGAATGAGCAGCGAGTAGCGATCGGCGATTTTGCTTTGCGGGCGAGTGATGTCTAAGAAAATTTACTCGCCGGCAGTTTGAACAACCAGTGACTAGGGCAAGCAATGCCGGGATACAAATATGTGCAATCACGGGATTTTATAAAATCTTCGGATTGCATGCCTTACCAGCGACCAACTATAAAGTTATCTGTTACGGACACGGAATCTATATCTTTTGTTCGTTTCTTGGGCGAGAAAATAGTCGATAGCTCATTGGCCTCATTGCTTACTCGCCTTTGGTGGGATAAGTGCCTAATAAGTCTCTCTTCTGTGTTGAAACAGCAACACAGAAGAGAAGTGATGTCACTTCTGAGTAATTTTTGAATAGTGGTTCTAGCACATCTTGTGTGCCATAGTAAATGGCGGCCTAGCCGCAGCCTGCCGGTCTCTTTTTGACTGATGTGGGGAGGATTGTATTATTACTTTAAAAAACTGATACAAAGACAACATAATCATCATCCCTAGTTATGAGTGTGTAGATTGTTTTATTTTTGGGAAAGTCAATTTTCATAACAGTAAAGCAAAGAAGGCCTTATAAGTAGAAAACGTACAGAGAAGTGTGTAGGAACAGGAAATGATACCTATGTTTGGGTACATGAATATTACTCTACGGATTTTTGTCTCCTTAAATAGCAAGGCGTGGTGTGACGTCAAATTACCCAGTAAGTAACAGCCTTCTCTTTTCTTCTCTACAGGTTTGTAAGGCTTAATTCTTTTAAAATGCAGTTAAGACATTTATAAAAATTACAAGGTCTGGGTAAATAATTTCGCCTCCACGGTCTCTAAAGACGAATCATAATCTGGCAAAAAAGAGTAGAAATGAAAAAGTGGCATGGTGATGCTGTTCCGCATTATTTAGATCAATTTGATAATTTCTACTCTGTTTTGCGAGACTGTATGCATTGGTTTTAATATTCTTGTTTGGTTCTTAATCTCTGTAAAGTCTGTCTAGACTAGGCTGTCGTGTTATTTTCACGTTTGAATTAGATACTCATTTAGACATAAACAAGATCTCAGTAGATATTAGATAGTTATAACTAATTTAATTAGATATTTTCTCTTGAAATCATGAAATGATGCGACTAGTTGACCGGCCAAATTTGAACTAACTTTAAAGTCCATTTTGAAATGATTAAAAATGAATTTAAACGCTCTAGGCGATTAGATAACAAGTTATTAAAAGTATTTAACATACTATTCTTGGTAGAACTTCATAATTAGATTATTCTAGAAAAGATACTATAAAGGGTGGATTATAGTTTTATTTTGAGGTTAAATTGAGCACACATTATAGACTGTTTTTATTGTGTTTAAGCTTAAAATTAATGATTTTGGAGTATATTTAAGGCACAGCTATCCTCCATTGCTACCGTCCACTATTCTGGAATCCGTCTTTAAATGCTCAAAACGCTTGTAATTTGCTTTTAAAAAATATGACACGGGTCTACATTTTAAAGATGGTGGCCCTTGGCGAAAAGCGGACCGGTACCTGAATTTTTACGTCACATTGATGAGTAATTCATAATTTATATGAACCAAATGTTAACGCCGCATAACGATTCTTTTCACCATCTTTGAGAAGGAGATCTATAATTATAGCCATCAGCACATAAAAAAATAAACCTGACACCTGTAAGACCATTTTTTTTAGGTTTTGGATCTTTTAATGTGATTTCCACTCAGAATCGCGAGCTGTTTCGATCCTGATAGGAGATTGTTTCGACCCAAGGTTTTTTTCCATTCCGTTACCATTTTTTCATACAATTGTATGTGTATGGTGGTAACGAAATGGAAACTTCAAAAAATTTTGGTATGTAAATTTTGGGACAATTTTTTCTCCTATTAAGATCGAAAGAACTCCCGATTCTGAGTAGAAATCATAAAAAAAAACCTATTTAACAAAAAAATTAGCTTTTAAATGAAATGTCCTATTTTGTCCCATGACAGAAAGACGCCGAACCGAAGCAAATAATTCGCGTAAAGATACATGCAAATACAGTCTTTATGCAAGCAACGAAGTGGAACATTTTTCAAAAAGTATTACAAATATGCCTGTTTGCTTACAGATGCATTTAATAAATTGATCAGGGTCAGGATTATTTTTTGATCTGCGAGTGTCTATGCCTACCGATATTTCACTCAAATATTCACTATTAATATTTTATGTTAAGGACTTGGCCATAGGTCTATGCACATTTTAGTTAAATGTTCTTATTGTTAACTCAAACTTTTTAATAGTTGAACCTATTGTTGTTTTTTTGAAATCATTTGTTTTTGTTAAATATGATGTTTGTAAACACTAATTGTTCATTAACTTAGTTGAAGTTTTGTATATTTTTAAAATATTTTTAGTAGATTACACAAGGAGTCATTAGTTAAACGTTTAATTTCACATTGTTTCATTAAACTATATTCAAATAGCCGCTTAGACTTAATTTTTTTGTAAAAGACATATTTTACAGTACAAGGGTAAATTTCATATTTTATTAGGTATTTATAGATTATTAATTATTACGTAGGTACCTAGAACGTTGGCTATTATTTATCCATTTCCTTTACTTCAGTAACTTCTGTCTTCTCCTATCTCACGATTATTATTTACTAGGATACCTATTCATAGGTATAAATGTCGAAATTAAACTCTTAATAATAGATAATAACCCCCTTATTCATAAACGTCTAACTTAAACCGCTAAGTATTGTTTGTCTCTTTCGGTCTTATCGATTTGTCTATAATACCGAAAGTGACAACCAATACTTAGGTACTTGCTAAGTTAGGAGATCTTTATGAATAAGGAGGCTAACAAATGGGTAATTTGTTTCAAAGTTGTCCCCCGTCTTTTTTGGATTTCGAACTTTAAGCATGATTTCCAATGATGTTAATCGTTTTATTCCATTCCGTTACCAATTTTTCATCCATTTTGTATGGCGGTAACGAAATGGAAAGTTCAAAATATGTGTGTAATTTTCATCTAAAAATTGTCTCCTATTAGGATCGAAAAATGTGTGTAATTTTAGGCATCTAAAAATTGTCTCCTATTAGGATCGAAAAATGTGTGTAAATTTTGACATCTAAAATTGTCTCCTATTAGGATCGAAAAATGTGTGTAATTTTAGGCATCTAAAAATTGTCTCCTATTAGGATCGAAAAATGTGTGTTATTTTCGACATCTAAAATTGTCTCCTATTGGATCGAAAAATGTGTGTAATTTTAGGCATCTAAAAATTGTCTTCTATTAGGATCAAAAGAGTTGACTATTTTGAGGAGAAAACATAGAAAAATACGTATGTTATGAAAAAGTGCGAGGGAAAACTTTGAAAATAATGGCCCAACTAACAGCAATCTGTGAGTAAACTAGTCCTAGATCCTAGTGTAGTCATACGTAGTCATACGTAGTCGTAGTGAAACTAGCGTAGCCACATCACCCACTGTGATAGGGTCGGGTTTCGTTAAATCAGGAATAAAGCGTGGGACTTCGTTGATGGACTAGATTTTAACCTAAATATAAGACTCATAGAACTCGACAAGTTATTGCACTCACTCTATTGTTTAAATATACTGTTTTTCAGTAGTGATACATCTGAAATAGGTATTATAAATTTTGAATTAAGGTCATTTAAGTACGAAAAAGACCCATAGTCCACCAACATTCAAGGTTCGAAGTTAGAATGCCCTTCCTATTCGATCTCAGTGGACACCACCCCTATCATCATCATCAGCGTATGATAGTCCTGCTGGACGTAGGCCTCTCCTATTAACTATGCGTATAGACGCATTAGGAGGTAAACAACACCACCCCTATACCAGAATGGCAAAGATATTCGGATAGAAGTGCTAGCATATATTGATACAGCTTGTATGGTCAAAGGCGCCTAGCCTTATTAGAGAGATTGCACATACCCGAGTAATTCGACTGGTGTCCGCTGAAGCCGGCTGGCCGAGTGGTTTAAGCGTCAGCCGCGAAAGCTGAGGATGTGGTCGACGTGGGTTCGAAAAAAATGGACTTTTTTCTTTGGTGACATGACAACAAATAGCTATTTCTGCCCTCCGGCCAGCAAACAGCACATTGCAGGCCGCTGCGCTAAACTTAGTTGCCGCCTGCCGGCTTCGTTGAGCAGAAAAATAGTATACACACCTCGGCCGTTAAATGGGAAAGCCTCAGATCACATGTTTGTCTACAATTATGTACGTCATCCGAGGCACTTCCCACTTAAACGGCCTTGGCATGTAATCTACTATTACTGGTTAATTCGGGTTTTACTTTTTGGTTATACTTGGTTCGCACAGTTTGAACTACGAGACTCAAACTACATATTGAAGTTTTAATGGTTATAAACGTACCTACTGTTTCAATAGCAGTTACATAACACTTAAGTACCTATAGTAGCGTCAAATAATCTTGGTGTCTTTTTTTGTGCAAATAATTTTAAAAATGGCTGTATTTACAGATTTTTATTGGATTTTAGTATGAAAACGACAATCACTTGATCGAGCTAGAGTACATATTCAAAATAATGTACATTATTTCAAGACTATCCGAAAAGTGCATGTATATAAATAGAAAATACATATGATAGTTTTTTTTCCGCTACTGTATAATTATACTTATAAGGTTACCATAACATTTGTACAAAAGAACTCATTTTAAGTGCGTATCAGAAAAACGCATAATACATATATATATTTAGGTACATTAAGTGTAATTTTAACGTGCATATAAAGGAGATGTTAACTTGAAGTAAGAGCTTGTTTCAGTTACGATTATTTTATCGAAAGTCTTTAGGTTAGAGAATAATTTACATTACAATTCTTGTATATATCTAGTGCGGAAATGTATGACATATTTTATTAGGTTCCCTGTTCGGAAATATTCAAATTGACTTTTCTCAAACATGCAATGAAATATTGTTGTTATGCTCCTTATAATAGGCTGTGAAGTATGACGTTTTAGGTGCGACTGGGACAAGAGGTCGTTAGTATTCAATACAAATCTTGAACGCCTAGGCCGGCAAAGTGCTCTTTTTTAATTCCATTCCACATTTTGTGGCACAGGCATCATGACATTCTGCCACTATGCAATATTATGCATATAAAAAAAACTTTGATGTTTTTGTTGTTTTATTTCATTGCATGTTTGAGAAAAGCACTATACATACCTCGGCAGGAAATATGGGATTGCCCGCCTCAGACCTATCCTGCCTCGTTTCGAGAGTTTATATGTCTTCGGCCGGCAACCTCTTTCGTCCCGGCCTCTATAGTAATGTACTAGTCAACTATGGTGAGACATACTTCCGTAATTCAATTCTATCCGAACAGACGTTATGTAGGTAGATACTACTTAGTAAAATAAGGTAGGTATTTATCATCAGAGAATACTGATTAGTCTTATAATGTTAAAAATTGCCTCATTCATAACATAACTTAATTATTTCAAAAAAGCAATCATCAAATTCAGGCAATCTTTTGCTTACCGGGCGGCTCCATCCTATACAATCTCTACATCATAGCCATGTAATATTTATGTAATAAATAATTTTGAAATATTTTTTTTGAAAAAAAAAAACTTAATGTTGGAATTATTTATAGAAAATACCTACTGCAAATTATTACTTTTTAATAATTGATGTTGAATTTCAGGCGTCTTATAATGGTACAGTTGCGTCTAAAATATGTACGTCTTTTAACTCGGGTGATTGTCGCCCTCGTTTCACTCGGGCTCCAACTTTCACCCTCGTCGAAAACAATTTTTTTGCACTTGTATCGAAATGTACTATTTTGGGGCTGACTATACAATTTCGTACCTTTAGGCTTAGCACATAATTGGTGCGACAGCATGTCGCAGTGAGGTAGAATATCCATCCCTCTTTTATTAATATAGTCAGTAACCCCCCACCGCCCGCGGCCAGTACCCGTTATAGTTAGGCCCGCAGTATGCGTTGGGCTTTGGCCGAGGGTGCTCCTGACGAGGACCCTCTTAGTGGCTGTCTTGTTTATTGTCAAAGTGATAAAGTCCGTGTTCTCTGATGGTATAGTGATATCGTAAGGTTACTTTAGAAAAACAACAAAGTTCACTACAAATGCTCTTCCTTAGTAGAACAGTGCCATATTTGTTCAGTAGTGTATCTTAGGCATTTCTTAGTATATAACTGTATTTTTATGATTTATAAATAAAAAAGAAATACATCATGTAGTAGGTACAGTGACCGTCAATAGTATCTTATAGCACAAAGGTAGCAAAAATATGACACGGTCTTATGTCGCTCTAAGGTATTTCAGATATTTAAAATATTTTTGCGGCCTTCTTGTGCTGATGAACGGCACATAAAATGTTTTCAAAATAGATGCCAACCATCTTTGCCCTACCGGTTGCCTACCGCAAATGTCATCGAGCGGGCAAGTGGGGTGGGGTAATTCGAATCGGTGCGGGGGTGGGCGTGTCCCTTCTGTATGAAGTACCTACTATTAATTATAATATTCTGTGGTATCAAAGCCTAACGGTGCTTTTATTTTTCACCTCATGGTACGGCTACTTATTGATTGTCTTCGGATTCATGATCTCTATATTTTGACTATAGGCTCGTGCCGTCCAGTGTGCAATACATTGTACAAAGTAAAAAAACATAAACGCGCAGATTGTAAAATATTAGACCTAAAACACACAGAGTCCAATATTTACTGTGTGCTGTACATTGGAACCCTACGTGACTGAAGAAACATATCAAAGTTACAAGTGGTAAGAAACTTCCTACAGTCGAATTTCTAAGGCCTGGATTACACCTGTAAAGTACTTACGTAAGTTGTGTGCTACTATACCAAAGAATGAGATAGAGATTCGGCTTTCACGATGAAAATGTCGGAAAAATCTAATGTTTTTTCGGGAATTTATGAAGCGTTTTTCCCTTTTTTTGGGTTTTGAAAGAAATAATCTTTGTACCTATCACTCTCCTTCACCTATTTCAATTGACGTTTTCTCGATGACATCGCGTTCCCCTTTTGTAAGTGAAAAGTAGACCTAATCAACATAGGTTTAGAGTAGAAAATAAAAAGTGGAGACTTACATTGATGTTCTCCAATTCGATCCGATAGATTTTTATAGATAGAGGCAATCCATCTAAGTCCTCAGAGTAGGCAGCGCATAGGTGATTTTTTGGTCACTATGTCCATGGGCCTCAGTTCCTGCTTTCCATCAGGTGGGCTGAGAACTCAGTTGTCTATCTTCGTCACATAAATCTCCGAAAAAATCGAGCCAACTGAAAAAAACACGGCATTTTCCCGGAATTTGAATCGTTACTCGCTCCCTAGCATAGCTCCTAATGTTACTTTGACGTAGATCCTAAGTGGCTTAGGGTCCCAATTGGTTACTATACTAAACTAAAAAAAATACTGTACTCTGTATTAAACGCTGGTTATAGCACTTATAGCTTCGATTTTGGGCGCTACGAATATAGGATGTTCTCTTTTATAAAATATAGTTTCAGATGGGTCAATCACTTGTTTATGTCACTCGTTGCCATGGATACGGTCTTCTGGATCACCATTAAAATCACAGTTTAATATTGCATTAAAATTGGCAATACTTTGCATTTTTTGACAGTTATGTCGCTCTTCCAAGGTGGGTCACACACTAATCATGATAATGGAACTTGCGGGAGACTTTCTTCTAGCAAACTACTCAACTGTTGTCCCCTGTGTGACTTGACATAATAACAACAAGAGAAAGTGATTGACTCAAATAACTTTCATTCAGTTTGTACAACGTGTATTTTAGATTTTAAAGTGGCCGATGATACAAATAAAAAAAAGTAGATATAAAATTATAGATAGTTAGACATACTCGTACGAGTCGTACCTACGTACCTATACAGGGTGATTCCGGAGTCAGTCTGTATAGTACGTAGTGGCAGTATGTCCGGTGACCTGTTACCAGATATTAGTATTAAGCTCTATGAAGAGGCGTTATGTACATATAAAATAACGCGAGAAGTTACATAGTGAGGTAAATAATAGTTAATTATTAAGATACATAATTCTTGGCGGTTTAGTTTTGGGGCATCTCCGAGCGTTTCAACCGCTGTGACTTCGCTAGCCTTATCACACGAATCCCGTGAGAGATGCATGCATTTTTGGATATCTTCGTAAATGTTTACAATTACCAAGATATCTAAAATATGTATGAGATAGCCACAGAAACAAATAATAATGTTGCCACCGAAGTCACGGCGGTTAAAACGCTCGAAAAAATGTCCTTTGGCTGTTTTCGACTTCGATTTGAGTGATTAGTCCAGTCCTCGATAGATTAGTGAATCCTGACTCCTGCCAGTTTAAAGCTAATACTTACTACAGTTTAGGACTAACTACAGTAGGTATAGTATTAACTAAAGTTTGAACAATCTTTCTTTTGGTCGAAAGTTAAAGTCAAGTTTAATCTGGAACATATTTGGCATTATCGAAGTATTTTTCGCAGATATCGAGATCAAACAAAGAGAATTTGTTGTCTTTAACTTTTAAGTCCGAAGAAGAGACGAAATAAGTATTTTTTAATAAACCTATGGGTACCTAACAGGTTTTCAATTGGCGAGTGTCAGGGTGGCCTTATCTTTCGGGGACTATATTTTGGCGAAAAGAACAGTAAAGGATTTTTGACAGGTCTGAATTTTAATGGCTGTACTATAATTTTTATATTGCACTCTAGATTAAACTTTGGTTATAGCTGAACTTGGGTTGATGTTTTCCTTTAATTAAAGAAATGCTATATGCAGGGTGTAAATCTAATACGGGCGAAGCTCTTAACGGGTGTTAGTTTACGACATAATAAGTACATTCAAATAACTTTTACTTAAAATTAGAGCAACAAAATTTCCCATACAAAAAAATTCGGCGCGCAATGTAGAGCAACATACGCGAGTTAAGCACTCGTTGACAGCTAATTTCAAAAGCAGATGATATAACTGCCATATCAACAATAACAAATGTTCGTACCTACATTGCTGCTCCGATAATCTTAAAAAAATTCTGTGGGGTCATAATTAAGAGTAACTTTAAAAAAACCTTGTACTCCATGATTACACTAATGAATCCCATGCATGGTTTAATTGATCGCCCGTATTAGACTTACACACTGTATAATACTTTAATTCAGTTTGTACCTACAACGTGTATTGTGGCCGATGTTACAAATAAAAAAATAGATATAAATGTATACTACGTACCTAAACAGTACGTAGTGGCAGAGTTTCGGTGGTATATTGTCAAACATTAGTTTTAAGCTCCATTAAGAGGCGTTATGTACATATAAAATGACGCAAGAAGTTACATAATAAGGTAAATAATAGTTAATTATTAAGATACATAATACTAGGCGGTTAAGACTTTAGTTTTGGCTGTTTTCGACTTCGATTTGAGTGATTTGTCTGGTTCTCAATAGATTAGTAAAACCTGACTCCTGCCAGTTTAAAGCTAAGCAGTATAGTACTAGCTACACTTTGAAAAATTGGTTTTTCCTGTGGTCAAAAGTTAAAGTAAAGTTCAATCTGGAACATATCTGACATTATCAAAGTATTTTTCGCACATATCGAGATTAACCAAAAAGTCTTTTTTGTCTTTAACTTTTGTTAAGTCCGAAGGAGGGACGAAAATAAGTATTTTTGAATAAACCTATAACATATTTTCAACTGGCGAGTGTCAGGGTGGACTTATCTTTCGGGGACTATATTTTGGCGAAAAGAACAGTGAGGGCTTTTTGACAGGTCTGAATTTTAATGACTAAGTATATCTACTATAATTTTTATATTGTACTCTGTATTAAATTAAACTTTGGTTATAGCTGAACTTGGGTTGATGTTTTCCTTTAATGAAAGATAAGCTATATATTAAACACTTTGATTCAGTCTGTACAACGTGCTTTTTTGATTTAATTTGGCCGATGTTACAAATATAAAAATAGATATAAATGTATACTACGTACCTAAACAGTACGTAGTGGCAAAGTTTCGAGGATATATTGTCAAACATTAGTTTTAAGCTCCATGAAGAGACGTTATGTATGTACATATAAAATAACGCGAGAAATTACATAGTAAGGTAAATAATAGTTAATTATTAAGATACATAATACTAGGCGGTTTAGTTTTACTTGTTTTCGACTTCGATTTGAGTGATTATATGTCTAGTCGTCCTTAGATTAGTAAAACCTGACTCCTGCCAGTTTAAAGCTAACTGCAGTGTTATTCACTAAGGAAACCGCCTTGCTATCAGCGCTGTGTCAGCGCTGCGGCAGCGTTGAGCCTAAAAATGGTATTCGACTCTAGTGCTCGGCGACGAATGAGACGTGAGCTGGAACTACCCTGCGTTGAGTTTGACGCCCACAACCTCGCTCACAGCCTCGATTCCTAATGTCAAATAAAGCAGCTAGGATTCTAGAAAAGGCTGTCTCGACGTCGAGCTCGTTGACGAACGCAACGAATGTGTGAATAAGAGAATAGCATAGCTGCAGTATAGTGCTAACTACTCTTTGAAAAATGGTCTTTCCTGTGGTCAAAAGTTAAAGTAAAGTTTAATCTAGAACATATTTGGCATTATCAAAGTATTTTTTGCAGATATCGAGATCAAACAAAAATACTTTGTCGTCTTTAACTTTTGTTAAGTCCGAAGGAGAGACGAAAATAAGTATTTTTGAATAAACCTATAACATATTTTCAACTGGCGAGTGTCAGGGTGGACTTATCTTTTAGGGACTACCTATAGTTTGGCGAAAAGAACAGTGAAGGATTTTTGGCAGGTTTGAATTTTAATGGTAGATTTTTGTGCATTGAATCCTTTTCGCTGAATTTCGTCCGTTTTAGACTTGATGGTTAAATTTTTCTTCATGACATTGGGCAAGCAACACATAGTGCAAAATCATATAATTACCAAAACGTATTATTTAATCAATTGGTTGACTATACTATTACTTTTACATTGTACTCTGTATTGAACGATGGTTTTATCTGAACTGGGGTTTTTTGGCGCTACGAATATAGCATGTTTTATTTTAATAAAATAAAGTTTTTCTATTATCTCAATTTGTACAACGTGTATTTTAGATTTTTATGTGGCAGATGATACTAATAAAAAATAGATATAAATTTATAGATAGGCACACTTTGAGCTACGTACCTATACAGTGTGTTACTGTGACCCGGGCTTTTACGAAAATGGAATAATAATAATAAGCAATCGTTTTCGAGTATTAACATTTGACAAATATTAAAATTGACAATACAATTAAGTTTATTCCTCAGTTTCAATAAAAGCCAGTATCCTGGTAACACACAGTATAGTACGTAGTGGCAGTGTGTATGGTGACCTGATGTCGGAAATTAGTATTAAGCTCTATGAAGAGGCGTTATGTACATATAAAATAACGCGAGAAGTTACATAGTAAGGTAAATAATAATTAATTATTAAGATACATAATACTAGGCGGTTTAGACTTTAGTTGTGGCTTTTTTCGACTTCGATTTGAGTGATTAGTCTAGTTCTCAATAGATTAGTAAAACCTGACTCCTGCCAGTTTAAAGCTAATACTACAGTTTTGTACTAACTACAGTTTAGTACTAAATATAATATAGTACTAACTACAGTATAGTATTAACTACAGTATAGTACTAACTACAGTTTGAAAAATCGTCTTTTTTGTGGTCTAAAGTTAAAGTTATGTTTAACCTGGAACATATTTGGTATTATGGACATATCACACTAAACCTATGTTAGACGGAATATAAAAATGTTTTTGATTAAACCTGTAACATGTTTTCAGCTGGCGAGTGTCAGGATGGACTTATCTTTCTGGGACTATATTTTGGCGAAAAGAACAGTAAAGGAATTTTGGCAGGTCTGAATTTTAATGGCAGATTTTTGTGCATTGAATCCTTTTCGCTGAATTTCGTCCGTTTTAGACTTGATACATTTTCCTTGATGACTTTGAAGGTTTCGAAATATTCTTATTTATAAATAAATCTTATATAGATTATAAATTAAACATTTGTAGCAAATGTTCTAGGTACCTAACCTTCCTTTTTAGTGTACATTGTATAGATAGAATACAATGTATTCATACAGAAGGGTTATTTTAGGTTGATTTTCACAATAAGATTAAATGACTTTGTTTTGAGGTACAAATTACAATGTACCTGTAATAAAATAACTACGAATCCGAGGCTTAGTATCTACAGGGAATTCATACAAATATATCTATATTTTATAAGCGTTTAACTGATGACTCTTTTGATACTGTTTACCTGTTTCTATTAATATTTTTTATCTAGATATAATTTCTAATGATATTATTCAATAACAACCATGCATTTGTTTTATTTTTAATGTCTATTCGTTATGAAAATTGTAACTCAATACTTTGCATTTATTTAGATTTTTTACGAACTTGTAAGTATTTGTTATGAAAAAAATGAGCTTAGTTAATTCCAAATTCTCGCACAACATTATTTAAAAAATATGATACATAACTCAACTTCAACTTAAAGAAATATTGTGATTTTAAGAATGCACTACGAGTACCTAATGATTTGATTTTAAATGCAAACTCAAAAAATATTGTAAATTAAATACACACTTGGGTTAATTGCAAAATTTACACATACAGTACCGGTCAAAAATTTAGGTTCGCACCACAATTTTGATACAAATTCGACTTTTTGGGCTATCATTTTTCCAGCATTTAAGTCGACACTAGTTTTCAGCTAATATGTAACTGATTATTGAGCTATTTCTTTTAATTAACCGTTACTTTCGAACAGGTCGGACAACTGAGGACTACGAATTATTATCTGATCCGATGTATACTATATTTCAGATTTTAAAGGAAATTAATATTAAATAGCTCTTGAATCAGCATTATCGGTAGGCTAAATATTTTGCTGTTAACACTGAAAAAATTATCGCTTGAAAGCATATTTTGTATCGGAATCATACAGGGTGTTCGTGTTGTAATGCGTTAAATTGGACACGTTACTTGGGACATTCATAAAAGTTGCCTGGTATAACAGCTTTTGTTAAATTCGAAAAAAACAGTATACACATATTACGTTGTCACATAATAAATGCAATAGTAAGTGTGAGAGAACCTTAAGAATAACATAAAAGTTAATCTCAGGATTATGGGCATTTACCTCCTAATGCGTCTATATGCATAGTTAATAGGAGAGGCCTACGTCCAGCAGTGGACTATCATAGGCTGATGATGGTGGATGGTGGTGGTAATCTCAGGTGACTGACGGCACATGTCAAAATAAGTAGCATTTGAATGTAATAAAGGTTGGTGGTATACACTTGTTCAGTCATTAAACTTATTGTTTCAATAACTCAATAACAGTAAGAGTTAAGACACTAGTTTCTTAGATAAATTAATTATATTTGACCTAAATAAGCTTCCCTTAAATTCAAAGCAAATGAAGATAAACACCCTGTAGAGTGAACTTAAACTTTTAACCGGTACTGTATAAGGTCTTTCAAAACCAAAATCCCGATTGCGTTAATTGTGTTACGAAAGTTAATTTTACTAATTACAGTGTGTACTCAGTCCCACAACTTTTATCAGGAAACAAATGCGGGTACAAAAGTATTTTCTTGAGAAAGTTGAAGTTGGTGACCATTTGGCCAGTATTTAAAATTGTATTTAAGAGTATTAAAGTAAACGATTGGACTGATATCGAGCGTGCCGCTAAATTTTTAAGATGCTTTGTCGATTTATTATCTACATATTTTAACACCTGTATAGAGAACTTGAAATAAAACATTTTTATTTTTTTATTCTTTAAATTGTTTTTGTAGTGGTATTACTAAAAGTAACACTCCTAAGGTGCAATTAGGTTTAATATTGGTCAAATAATGACAGTACAAGAGTATAGAAAGAATACCAGACAATACATTGTAAACACATAATACCACTACATATGCAATTCCAAGTCCTCGGTAATTTATCTATAAAGCAATAGGGTGAATAACCCTTTTTTTGTCTGTTATTGCCATGGTTACGGTCACCTCAGTCACGCTGGTTCTATGCAAAATTATGCTACTTTAATTATGCAAACATGCATGTAGTCCACGTTTATAAGTGGCCCATTAAGGAGAGCGTTTATCTAACACCAGAGTAATACGTGTTTGTATAATTTAAGTAGCATAATTTTGCATAAAACCAGAGTGACTCAGGAGACCGTTACGATACAGACACAAAAAAGTTGATTTACCCAATAGCGAATGACATGCCTAAGTGTCAACTATTTAATGCGAAAACAATATTTAATTATTATTTAAACTTGTTTGCTATACAAATGGCGATTGCTTGGAATGTAAAACATTTGTTAACAAATTGCTTATATTTGTTTTTCTAGCACAGTTTTGTTGTAGAAATATGATCCTTAACGAAAAGGCATAAGGGTTGTTATCGCGAGCGCGAATGAGTTCGGGTGAAGAAGTGAATAAAGGGTTTCTGACTATAGTACTTGTTTCATTACCACATTTCCTGAAACTTTCTGTCAAAATAAATAAATAAATAAATATCTTGGGACATCTTACATAAATCGACCTAGTCCCACGGTAAGCTCAATTAAGGCTTCTGATGTGGGTACCAGGCGACGATTTATATAATAGATAGATACATATAGATACTTAAATACATAGACAACCATGACCAAGGAACAAATATTTGTGATAAATAAATACACAAATAATGCCCTCGCCGGGATTCGAACCCGGAACCTCCAGCTTCGTAGGCAGGGTCACTACCAACTAGGCTACGGAGGCTGACAATGAAAATGAACTGTGACACAACCAATTGAATTCTTGACTAGGTGCTACTGCATCGATTGCAAAAAAATTACATAGATCTAGGCTGCCTCTAATGAATTTTTTTTTGTTACATTGATTAATAATAATAATAATTGATTATTAATTAATAAATTAAATTGTGAGTAACGACTGGCACAGAAAAAGGCGACAAATTCATATTTTCTATGATTGATTCCGATTAACAATAGGCGCCTATTTTTTTTAACCCTCTAATGCATAAGACAGGCAAAAATGCATTTCAAATTTGAGCCCTAACAGCAGTCAGAGTCCAAAACCAAAGTGGCCATATTTAGCTTCATATGCATTAGAGGGTTAATTTGACGCCTTTTTGACTACTTAAGGCTGTTTTTGGACAGAGTATGCATACACTACAGAATGATTTTTTATTCACCGTTCAAATTTTAGAGGGATAATTCAGAGGTCACATATAATTTCCGCCTATTAATATCTCGGTGTTTGTATGGAACATCAGATTTTTTTTTCTCGAATCGGCTGTCGGTCTCATAGTAAAAGTTTATCAAAATGACCTCAGAATTAACCATCTAAAATTTGATCGGTGAATAAAAAATCAACCTGTATGTCAACACATGGTGCTAAAAATATATGGCATGATATAGACCCCGGATTGTTGTCGCGGTGACGTCACAATAGGGTGATTTGGGGAGTTAATGGAACGGTAGAACAAAATGATACATAAATTATAAGATAATATAAGAAATGACATATTGTGTAAATGCATACGAGATTGTACTTATTATTTTATGGTATAATTAAAGCAAACAGTTTATATCTAAGGTCAAACTTTATACAGGTTTATATACTTTGCTTACATTGATAAAATTAAGTCTAATATTTATGTACGTTCCATGTTGAACGAAATTATTATTCGAGCGGTCTGTTTTTTGTCGAAAACTAATAAACTTAACATAAAAATAAATAATATAAATAAATTCAGTGGATTTTTTTTATTATGAATTTATTCATATTTATTCGTTTACGTACCTATAGTAAATAAAATTATGTTTTCTTTGGTGAAACTAATACGATTTTTTATCTTTACTTATAATTTATGTATCATTTTGTTCTACCGTTCCATTTACTCCCCATATCACCCTATTGTGACGTCACCGCGACAACAATCCGGGGTCTAGGCATTTGGGAATCGGATTTTTATACAAAACGAGAGTTATCTTCATAAATGTCATTTATTATGAAATAATAACATTACACATTTAATACTATAACTTATCAGACCCGTTAACTACAGGTTGTTCCGTCTCCATCACCTCTGTCGCGTTCGTCGCTTCCGAGTCCGTCACCTCTGCCGCCGCTGTCACGCTTGTCGCTTCTGTCACCTCTGTCGCATCGGTAGCGTTTGTCGCATCTGTCGCGTTTGCGGCTTCTGAAGTGTCGGCGTCTCCCTCTGGTACTTCTGAAGCCTTCTTGAACTTATTTACGTCTGTAAAAAAAAAAAAAATTAATGAGGTTAATGATCGGCCTCCGTAGCTTGTCTACAAAGTAAAGGGTCTTTCTACTAGAGCGGGTCGATGTTAAAATTGAATAATAGTTCATCGTGCATCAAGGGAGGTAAGTACGGAATTATTAACGAGTGTTAGAAGCCCGACGCCGTTAGGCAGAGGACTTTTATGGCTCGAGTTAGTATTCCGCTTACCGACCGTGATGCATATAATGTTTTTCATCACATCACACTTGCCGATAAAAAAATAGTTTTAAGACATAATATTATTAAAGGACGTAGTGACATTTCTATTACTTCTTAGGGAATTTCGCTTTTCTATTACTCCCGCTACGCACGCAAGCAGTCATTAAAAACATTATCTTATCTTATCTTTCAAATAAATAAAAAAATCGTTAATAACTCACATACATACAAATACAAATAATTTATTCGTGGCAAATATAACAAGCATGACAGGACAAGACAAAACAGACAGATTCAGCACTTAATATTATACCACGAATTGGACTCGCCTCAGCATAATGTCGATCTGAAAGCCAACGCTGATCTTCCGGCGAGCCCATTTGTGGCCACGACCGCAGCGTGTGAACATGACCTAACAATTCGCGCTTAATGGAGGACGCCAAGTAGGGCAACATACAAATAAATAAATAATGACGCAACATTGACAAGGCCTTGTTTTAATAAATTTTAACATCGACCCGCTCTAGGTGAAAGACCCCTACGAACAAATAAAACATGGAAGCCGCGCGCCATACTAAATTGCCTTTCAAAAACAGTCCTGAATTTTAGTTGACAAGTGGCAATGGATTTGAATGTCAACCTATATAAACTTAAACCGCCATTTAAAAAGGGTTGTGATTGGTCCATCAAAGTTTTGCTTGGCGAAATTAAATAAACATTTGTCAAAGATGTTGCGCCGAAATATGCGTGGTGTCACGAAAAGCGCTATGTCCTGCCCATCTTGGCACAATTGAACAATTGATTTTAGGGTTATTTTTGAGCTGGCGTTAAACGTCCATGTTATATATGGTTGCAGGAAAGACCCTTTATAGTCAAAAATTAATATGTTTATTAGGGCCATTTTATAACTCCATACCATACCATATTTGCTATGACGATCGGGCTGTCATGGCCTGAGGTGAAGCTCGCAGCTCGAGATACTGTGGACGCCCTCTGCCCCACCTAGGGGATTTAGGACTTTAAGTCAAGTAAGTCATACCATATTTGCTATAGTCAGCCCCCAGCAGCCGCAGATAATGCACAGTGTCGGGTGTCGCCGTATAGGCGCGCAGCGAGTGTACGCCGCGCCACCCCACCAGCGTCAGCCGCAGGTTCGACTCCCGGTCAGAGTACTCCAGGACGCAGCTGCCGGATGCTGAAAAAAGAAACATATGATTGAACATATTGCGAAAACACAAATCAAATTATTTATTAACTAAATATTTTGATTTGTATTTTTACAGGGGTACAGGCATCAGCCGCGAAAGCTGAGTACGTGGGTTCGATCCCCACCTCGGACATAGGTGATCTTGGTCGTTTTTCTTTGGTATATGACATCTAATATTTATAATTTGAAACATATGATTATTATGTAAGATTATCCGCATTGTAAAAAAGTAACACCAACATCAATTTGTTTAATTATAAAACATTTGTTTCCTAATCATTAATTAATTACAAATAGCAAATTCAACGCAACGGAGAGTTGTCAAATTTGCGGACGATTGTGGTAGTGTAGTGGCTTAAGGTTGTAGTACCTTCGAAACACTACGTACAGGCCCCTATACCACAAAACTTTACAGGCGTACAATTCTACAAAATTGTCAGCTTTTTGTATGGGAAATTATACAATTTTGTAGAATTGTACGCTTGTAAAGTTTTGTGGTATAGGCCACAGATGTCGCTAGTGATTAGCTTCACAATACCATTGACTAAATTCGCTATGATCGACGGAAGGTAGTCTGATGTAATTGGAAGCACGTTGGACCGGCAATCCAGAGGAAGCGGGTTCGAATCCCGTGACAACCAGAGTCTTTCGCAGTTGATTTTTTCTATGGTAAGCACATCTGTTACGACATTGTGGGATATGATTATTTATTCAACTAATATAATTGTAGAATATACTAACCTTAAACTAATTGTTAAACTTTTAGAATTATAACTAACGTGAGGCTCAAACATTAAAATACGTGAGTAACCCGGTTCGATAATATTTTAATAAATTGTTCAACATAATCCTATCTTCTTCTTATAAAAAATTGTTATATACAATGCATCCGCCGTGCATCAGGCCGTGTGGTGACGGCAGTAAGAATACATTTGTCACCACCCCAACTCCTCCTGCGGGTGTCGTAAGAGTCGACTAAGGGATTGAAGTATCACTGACCATTTTTTTTTTGATAACGATTTATGATGGGCAGCAGCGTCATCATAGTGGACACAATACTGCGATCGCCAATCCGCTTGCCCAGCGTGGCGATTATGGGCATTTACCTCCTAATGCGTTTATATGCATAGTTAATAGGAGAGGCCTTCGTCCAGCAGTGGACTATCATAGGCTGATGATGATGATGACAATGCATCCGCTTAGAAAGTGCTCTTTTTATGGGTAAACTCATGCACAGAAAGTGTTTTTTTTTTCGCACGTGTACGGGAATGAATTTTCATCATAATAGATATTTATGATACAAGTGTGGAAAGTAGGTTTTTTTCAAGACTACTGTCGGTGACTATAAAACACGAGCGAGGCGAATGTTTTAAAACCGACACGAATTACAAAAAAGACTACATTTCATCATTTGTATCATACAACATTTAACAATGCATTTGCTTGGCCTCGGACGTAGGGTTCCTACGTCCAGCAGTGGACTGAGATAGGCTGTTGATGCTGACGCTGATGATTAATTACCTAAATCTTTAATTTGTACTTGCGTGTGTTCGCTAAACTCGGAAACGTTGGGTGGTTTGCTGGGATCGTCCTTCTCACCAGCACTAAGTCCGCCTTTAAGATGTCCAGTCGCCAACTCTTCGGTCTTTAGTTACGTCAACCAGAAGTCGCGATCTCAGTAAACAATTTGTGTGCGCTGGGGCCCATGAACCTAAAGTTTCTACGCCAATCGGTACAAAATCGTACTCTTTGTCGAGGCCCTTATATTTATTACATTTTAAATTCGGCATTTTCAGCCGCAGCGGCCGCCTTAACCCTTCGTCTGTGGTTGCTAAGGATCAGTACAGTGGATTTTTAATTCAATTTATGAATTGATCTGAGTTCAATATCTATTGTACGGATCCTTATCAAACACAGACGAACGGTTAACCGTAGTTCGTTGAAGATGGGACGGTGCCAGAATGTCTACGCAAATAGCATCCTAAAGTTAGTTAGTTAGTTATACTGGGCTTTTTCCGCAACTCGACAACCATTGTGCCTTTTTTGCGTGATAGCGAGGTAGCCCTATTCCAACCATCCAAGCTCCTCCACGAAACTCAGTGTATGTTTCAGCTAGGTTGCTAAATCCCTCTATAGTGTATGTGGAGTCCCCAAGTACCTACTCATGTATGCCTCTACCTGTTTACAATTTAGAAGAATATGTATACAGGGTGTAATCGATAAGTGTTTACAGGCCATAATTTCGTAAATATGAGAGATATCAGAAAACTTTAAACTGATATCGAAAGTACGTTACCCAACGAGTAAAATTACATTAATAACTTTTTCTAAATAGATGAAGTAATTTTAAAAATACTAACTTAAAACGCTTCCATACATTTAGTATGACAACTTACAGCCTTAAAGAATGTCGGGTGTCGTAAGAGATAAAACTGTTAGAGATTCGTTATTTGTACGAATACATTGTAATAAAATAATAATATTACCGTTTATGAAATAATTAATCTAACATTTATTCTTAAATGAAAAAATATTCGTATTAAACTAATCTTTGAATGAATGGTTACGTACTAAATGTATGGAAGGGTTTGAAGTTAATATTTGGGATATTTCTGATTTTATTTCAAAATGTTATTAATGTAATTTTACTCGTTCGGTAACTTACTTTCGATATCAATTAATTTTTTTCTGATATCTCTCATATTTACGGAATTATGGCCTGTAAACACTTATCGATTACATCCTGTATACATGTTCTTCTAAATTGTAAACAGGTAGGCCTCTACCGGAGTATGCCTATACAGGAGTAGGTACTTGGGGACTCCACATACACTAAAGGAGGCATTTAGCAACCTGAAACATACACTGAGTTTCGTGGAGGAGCTTGGATGGTTGGAATAGGGCTCGCCCTGTATAGCATCCTAAAACTAAAGTGAACTAACCTAAATCTTTGATTTGCGCTTGCGTGTGTTCACTAAACTCAGAGACGTCGGGCGGTTTGCTGGGGTCGTCCTTCTGCAGAACCAGCACTAAGTCTCCCTTCAGGATGTCCACGCGACGCCGCCGGCCGATGAACGGCGACACGCTGCCCAGACCTTCTTGAGATAGTCTGGGAAAGAAGGATTTAATTATAAATATTGGATGTAAAATAATCACCAAATTAAAAATTTAAAAAACCGACTTCAACCGGTTTCTCCAAGATTCCCGATTTGTTTCCATCAATGGTTTCCTCAAATCCTACTTTCTGAATGCAAATTCTTGTAAATGAATGAAAATTACCAAAAGCGCCATACATGTACCTATAACAATTGAAGAGATCCCTCGATTTCTCCAAGATCCCATCATCAGACCGCAACTTGGTGCCAACGGGACCATCTCGGGGTAATACACGTTCGATCACAAAAAGAAATTTTAAAATCGGTTCACTATTCTCGGAGATATCGGGTAACATACATACAACAAAAAAAAAAATTCAGTCGAATTGAGAACCTCATCCTTTTTTGAAGTCGGTTAATAAAAAATAATTAAATGTGTTACACAAAAAACTTCTGTAGATGGCAGCACCAGGCCCCAATTTCACCACATTGACAAGTGCTACAATTCTAAATTTACTGTTTCTCCAATCGGGGGCGTCTATAGGCTACAGTTACCACTTACCATCGGAAGAGCCGTGCGTTTGTTGCCACCAACATAAAATGTAGTGAAGGAACTTAAATAAATCAGTAGTAAATAACTCCATTTTTTCGAAGCAAAATTACAACTGTCACAAAAAACAACAATTGTAGCGAAATTTCGACATAAGCCGAACCTCATGTCAAGATTTAACGAAAATTGTACTAAACCTTGCGACAATTGTCACGGCTTTCGGAAAATAAAAAGTAGTTTATTAACGATATAATAAGGTTTATTAATAATAATTTTATGTCGGTGGCAAACAAGCACATGGACCGTCCGATAGTAAGCAGTAGCCGTAGTCTACGGAGGCCTGTGGCGTTAGTAACAGTGATATTTTACAATCGTCACACTTGTAATTATGGAGAAATAGGCCACAGCTCTCTCGCTGTACCAGAGTGAAAGTCAACGTTAAAATGATTCTTTATTCAAATTGGAATAGCAACAAACTCTTTTGAAGGGTCTAAGTTTTACATAAAATTAAAACTACTTCCGGTTCTAACCCTACACCGCTGACCCGAGAAGAACCGGTAAGAAACTTGGCGGGATTTGTTTTTTCAAATAATCATAGTACATCTTACAACTAATATGCATTAAAAAAACTTAAACAAAAAATTCATTTTAAATAAATTTAAATATAATAAGATTGCATATACTTACCCGAGAAATTTGACCGGTAGTTGCTAAGATCGAGTGGCCGAGCGGTTTAGGCATTAGCCGCGAAAGCTGAGTACGTGGGTTCGATTACCACCTCGGACGTTAGTGATTTTGGCCTTTTTTCTTTGGTATATGACATCCAATATTTATAAAAAACGCTTCACTAATTATTTTTTACTTATACAGGGTGGAAAGAGACGACGTTCCTTCCCGCTATGCCGATGAACTTTCAGTATGGGACGAACATCGAAAGCGTACATGGAAAATTGACTTTTCCATACTATTGAACTCGAACTAATCACTCACATTGTATGAGGGGTTAATTTTTTTTAAATATTTCGATGTTGGTCCCATACTGAAAGTTCATCGTAATGGTTGGTAGACTCGGTCGGTAGCGAGAAGGAACGTCGTCCCTTTCCACCCTGTATAAAAAACCTAATAAGCGTAATAAGTATGTCTGTAAGTACCGGAAAGCGCAGGTCATATGCTTGTTGTCGCACCGCACGAACGTCTTAACTCCAGTGTTGATGATTTTAACGCGATTTTCGTTGTGTCGCACCACGTCGCGTACGGCTGGCGACACGAGGTAGATGTTCTTCTTCTTGCCGACGTGGCATCTGCAATGTAACAAATAGTACAGACATCCGCAGACCACGAACCCTGTAAAGTGTTCGAAACGTCGGAATGAAGTTAAAATTAGTTAATATACGCGAGTTTATCCGTTTTCATAGTTTTATTTCATGTGTAATCCTCGCGGTAACCGAAGAAAATATTATAACAAATAGTAATTATCAAAATACACAATGTATTAGTATTACAGACGTATAAAATAATCAAAAACTTCGTCGTTAGTCATGAAAATGGAAAATGACCGTGTGCATTGTTATAAAAAAAATATCTCCATAAACGCATTTTATTTCATAGTTCCAGTTATAGTAAATAACATGATTCCCGAATTGATTTCTGAGTGACGATGACGGTAAATAAGTAGTAAGAACTGTGTACAAGGTTACTTACACGAAATCCAATTTAAATAATACATGGTGTTAGTCTAATACGGACGAAGCTCCTAACGGGAGTTAGTTGAGGATAAGTACATTTAGATAACTTTTACTTAACCCTTAATCAAACACGAGTCACACCAAAATTTCATTGGTTTTGGCCCTTATCAGAGTGAGACACAAGATTGAAAACAGGTGGGAAACATATTCCTATTATCCGATTAAGGGTTAAAATTAGAGCAGCAAAATTATCCGTTCGAAATATTTCATTTTCATACTCAAGTTAAACGCTTGTTGGCTTATTTTCGAAAGATGGCAACCAATCCATTACAAGTGGAAATCCGAATAATCTAAATTATCATAATATTTTCTTCTAAATTTTCCTAATATCAAAGTCAAAATATTCTTTATTCAATTAGGCCCAGCAACGAGCGCTTTTGAATCGTTAAACTAAATAGCGAATGAGAGAAAAAAAACTACTTCCGGTTCTAACCCTACACCACTGCCTGAAAAGAATCCGGCAAGAAACTCAGCGGGACTTTTTTTTCAAATAATAGTTTTATAATATAACATCTTACAGCTCATGCATTAATTAAAAAAACGAAACATAAATTTCTGCGACCATATATAACATGGACGTCTAACGCCAGCTCAAAAATGCCCCCACAATCCAATTGTTCAATTGTGCCAAGATGGGCAGGACATAGCGCTTTTCTTAACACCGCGCATATTTCACTGGGTTTCTTTTTAATGCCGTGTCGTTTACGGATGTCTACCATCTCCAGTTCTCCTTCAATTGCTCAAAGGTTAACTGGAAGAGATCCCTTAATGGGATAAGTTCGCCTTTGTACAAATCTGTGTAATATCATACTGTTTATTTTGTTTTCTGTGTTTTTGTGCAATAAAGTGTTTTACTACTACTACTACTACTATTTCAGCGCAACATCTTTGACAAATGTTTATAGAAAATGGTCAATCAAAACTTTGATGGACCAATCACAACTATTTTTAAATGGCGGTTTAAGTTTTTATTGGTTGAAATGAAAATTCTATATCGTGATGCATTGAACAGTGGGTGACATTTGTCAACTAAAATTCAGGACCGTTTTTAAAAGGCAATTTAGTATGGCGTGCGGCTTCCATGTTTTATTTGTTCGTAGATAAATTTGATTTAATATAAATACAGATATTAACTAGAAATGAAGTCTCTAATCTCAGTATCTTCACACTTCCAACTCTCAAGGTTTAAAGAGGGGGGCAGCGCGTACGCAGTCCCCACTACCAAAAATTACGCATCCGAGTTATCCACATTAGGGATAATCGCAAGGGTCAACCCAACCGCAGTGCAATGGGAGAGTCTCGCCCTGGGGGAACCGCCTTCTTGATCACGGTGTCCCCTATGCCAGGTAAGTATGATTTCTTTACAGTTGAGCAAAATGGTCGTTGGTCGTGGAAAAATCTTAACACCGCGATCTACGATTGCAACGTGGAATGCACAGCGACATCTAGCGGCAACATTACAACTAAATTCTTGGGCTGCCAAAACATGACATTGATAACGAATTTGATCCTTATACCTCGAACAAACGTTATAAAATGTATACTCGTACATATATTATTTAATATTTTCTTCGGTTACCGCGTCAATTACTTATGAAATAACACTATTCAGGGCGTCCCACGGCGATGCCACATGGAGGGCAAGTATCTTAAATATCATAGATAGCGTATTTTGCTGAAAGAAGACTTTATTTTATTTTTAAGACTTAGTAAAATTGCATTCAAAATTTTTTGACTTTTTTGGAAAAAAAAAGTATGGAAAAAAAAATATCTCGACTTCGGAGAAAAAATACCTTAATTATTAGAAATGAACTTCGTCGTTTGAACACACGACCAATTCCTTTTATATAGAAAACCATAATGTTTCTCACAGTGGCGGCTGCTAACTTCGAGAACCGGTGGTGCACTGAGTATGTAAAATAATGTCGTAATTAAAAAAATTAATTTGCACATTTATTTTCACACATTTCATAAAATATTATTTTATTTACCTACTTTACCTACAGTTTCCATTTTGTAATTATGCTAATAAGCAAATTAAGAAATACCGTGTAATAACACTAAAATAACAAACAGAAACAACAAGTGCAAAGATATTACGTCTCTCCGGCCGATGCGCGCCGCCTCGTGTCTAGTCGGGAACTTCCGGAAGTCATCGGCACCGCCCAGTCGGGACGGCGCTCCAAATTCGCATATATCTTCATACAGTTTGTACGTAGCATCTTCCGTCTCACGCGCCAGAGGTATTTACGCGATTCCCATACAATTTCGACTTGATGACGAGTGCGCTCCGCCGAGCGCACGGATGACTTTTAGTACGCGCGAAAAAAATAGTTTAACGGACTTCGCCTCAGTGCACGGCTCCATAGATTTTTTTAAATATGAAAATAAAAATATAGGAATGCAGTATGGACAGAATGGGTACATTTTTGAAAATGTTTATTGATGACGATACTGTTAAATTTAATGGTAGTGCAGCGCACGAGCGCACTTAAGGTACAGCCGCCCCTGGTTTCTCACCTGGTCAATAAGCACTTGGAATCAAACTCCTCACTCAAATCATAGAACTCCTTAATGGATCCAAAAACATCTTCCTCATCTCCCTTAAAGAACACAAACGGGTCCTCCCTGTACCCTCCCATTCTTCTCTTCTTTGCTGGCGGCTTTTCTTCTCTCTGCTGTTCTGGTTCTTTCTCCTTCTCCCAGGGTAGGGGGGAGGTTTTTTCAAGGACTGCTACGAAGAATCCGCCGGTATCTTGGTGGTGAGGCAGGATTCGGATACTGAAAGGTATTAATACTCATTAGTACATTGTGTATTAAATCCGCTATGTGATTGATTTATGACTTTGAAATAGTAACCTAACAAAACAACTATACACAAAGGGTATTAATAGAATTGACAGCCTCCGTAGCCTAGTTGTTAGTGACCCTGCCAACGAAGCTGGAGGTTCCGGGTTCGAATCCCGGCGAGGGCATTCTTTGTGTATCTATTTATCACAAATGTTTGTTCCTTGGTCATGGCTGTCTATGTATTTAAGTATCTATATGTATGTATCTATTATATATGTATATCGTCGCCTGGTACCCACATCACAAGCCTTAATTGAGCTTACCGTGGGAATAGGTGAATTTGTGTAAGATGTCCCAAGATATTTATTTATTTAAACCTACTAAGAGAGCTGAAAAGCGGGCGTTTAAAAAAAAATCGAGCACGTGACTCTTCCAGATCTGGACGTGCTTGAGCTCATTCGAATCAGAATGAGCGGATTCGACCTAGGTAATAAAAAAACCATCACGTTTTTTGTATGAACATACTACGAGCCCCTTATCATGTAACGGAAACTCAAATTTCGTACAAAAATGAAGGACATTATTTTTTATTATCTAGATCGAATCAGCTCGTAATCAAGCTCAAGAAGAATCAGCTTTTCGGGATTTTTTTGGAAAAAGCCCAATTGTCGTTTTTCTCTTTCCGTCTACATATTTCTATATAAGACAGAAAGGGAAAATACTGGAAAGGGATACTTGAACCATGCATAATTATGAATCGACAAATTTTTGTCCCCCCCAACTCCTCCTGCGGGTGTCGTAAGAGTCGACTAAGGGATTGAAGTGTCACTGACCATTATTTGATAAAAGACTGATGATGGGCAGCAGCTTCATCATAGTGGACACATTAGTGCGATCGCCAATCCGCTTGCCCAGAGTGGCGATTATGGGCATTTACCTCCTAATGCGTCTATACGCATAGTTAATGGGAGAGGCCTTTGTCCAGCAGTGGACTATCATGGGCTGATGATGAAGTTTTTGTACTGGAGAAATGATTTTATTCAAAGTTTAGGACGTTCTAATTTCACCTCGGATGTTGGTGACCTTGATATTTTTTATATTGGTATATGTTTTAATTTATAATCAGAGATCGGACAAATCTGCGTCATTGTTTGCAACAATATGGACATGCATGACTCCAAAATTGATTGAATGAATAATCAAACGAATAATTTCTTGAATTTTATTTCGAAGCTTTAAGGTGACTATTTAAAAAGGTTTTCATAGTTAAGGTGTCAAATATGTAATTTACTGAAAATGATTAATTATTCAATCAATTTTGGTCCATATTATTGCGAACAATGACGCACATTTTTCCGATCTCTGTTTAAATATAATCCATGAAAGTACAGTCACCACATGGGAATGTTGAGCCACTTGGCAATGGATGCAATTTGGTCGTGTAATATTTATTATGGGTTCGGTATTTTTCGTTAGTAGGCACGATGGCGACATGACCGATGTTCCCCGATGATATGTCAGTCAAATACGAATCTTTGTTGCGTCAAAATTTCAGTCTGTCAAAACTAGTTGAAATAATAAAAATTTCTTCGTCTACGAGAATCAAGGGTTAGACATCGGCCATTATTAGACGCTAGATGTCGTTGTTCCTAGAGGAAACTGGATAACGACAGTTCTTCATAGATTTGTCTAAAATCGTTTAGTAATTTATTCGTATTTGCTTCAAATCGGAAGCCATGATTTATCCGATATTAATAGGCGAGGTATTTTTTCCATTCATATTTATATAAATAGGCATGTTATCGAGCAATTTTAAATTATTTTTTTCATTGACAGAGACAAATGCTATTGCTGTCTTTATTATCATTCGTTACAGCTCAGTTGACGTTAGTTGAAAACTTATGTAATGTAAACTTTGTAGAAATATGGTTACCTTTGACAATCTACCCATAATCCTATAATCTGTCAGTAGCCATAAAAATGTATAATAGAGATTTGATAGTTTCTGACTGAAATTCTAACTTTGAAAAAATACCTGTCAGTGACAGCCGTTAAAAGGAAAGTGAACGAAATTACCATCAGGGCTCTGAAGTTGGATTGACGTCTCCAGGTCTAAAGCGGATGTTATAACGTAACTATAGTAACGTCAGCTTCCGGAAAAATAGCGAACAATCATTGGTTAAACATTTTTGTTATTACGTAACCATGGTAATGTCACCTTCTGAAGAATACGCGAGCGGTCATTGGCTAACCGTAGCAACGACCGCCCCATTGGTCAGCAGAGTTCGGCCGAAGTCGTGATACCAGCCTCATAAGAGTTCGGAACCCGATTTGTATTATTCGACCAAGTTACGAACAGTGGCAAGTGGCTCAACAATCCCGTGTGGTGACTGTACAGTCACCACATGGGAATGTTGAGCCACTTGGCAATGGATGCAATTTGGTCGTGTAATATTATGGGTTCGGTATTTTTCGTTAGTAGGCACGATCGCGACATGACCGATTTTCCCGATGATATGTCAGTCAAATACGAATCTTTGTTGCGTCAAAATTTCAGTGTGTCAAAACTAGTTGAAATAATAAAAATTTCTTCGTCTACGAGAATTAAGGATTAGTCATCGGCCATTATGAGACACTAGATGTCGTTGTTCCTAGAGGAAACTGGATAACGACAGTTCTTCATAGATTTGTTTAAAACCGTTTAGTAAATTATTCTTATTTGCTTCAAATCGGAAGCCATGATTTATCTGATATTAATAGGCGAGGTATTTTTTCCATTCATATTTATATAAATAGGTATGTTATCGAGCAATTTTAAATTATTTTTTTCATTGACAGAGACAAATGCTATTGCTGTCTTTATTATCATTCGTTACAGCTCAGTTGACGTTAGTTGAAAACTTATGTAATGTAACCTTTGTAGAAATATGGTAGGTAACCTTTGACAATCTACCCATAAACCTATAATCTGTCAGTAGTCATAAAAATGTTTAATAGAAACTTGATAGTTTCTGACTGAAATTCTAACTTTGAAAAAATACCTGTCAGTGACAGCCGTTAAAAGGAAAGTAAACGAAATTACCGTCAGGGCTCTGAAGTTAGATTGACGTCTCCAGGTCTAAAGCGAATGTTATAACGTAACTATAGTAACGTCAGCTTCCGGAAAAATAGCGAACAATCATTGGTTAAACATTTTTGTTATTAGGTAACCATGGTAATGTCACCTTCTGAAGAATACGCGAGCGGTCATTGGCTAACCGTAGCAACGACCGCCTCATTGGTCAGCAGAGTTCGGCCGCAGTCGTGATACCAGCCTCATAAGAGTTCGGAACCCGATTTGTATTATTCGACCAAGTTGCGAACAGTTGCAAGTGGCTCAACAATCCCATGTGGTGACTGTACCTATACAAAAGTAACATTCTTTAAGATCTTGTTTTTTCAATAAATGAACCTTTAAGTACATGGTTTTTCCACTGCTGGACGTAGGCCTCTCCTGTTAAACACATAATCCGATAGACGCATTAGGAGGTAGATGCCCATAATCGCCACGCTGGGCAAGCGGATTGGCGATCGCAGTAATGTGTTGACTATGACGACGCTGCTGCCCGGCATCAATCTTTTATCAAATAATAGTCAGTGACGCTTCAATCCCTTAGTCGACTGTTACGACACCCGCAGGAGGAGTTGGGGTGGTGACAAATGTATTCTTACTGCCGTCACCATACGGCCTATTATATGTAATTTTAAAATAAACGACGAAAAACGGTGACAAGTTCAAATGTCACTGCCAAATGCAAGTGACATTCCAAACACAAGATTTTTTGGTTATAGTGGCAGCTCTGAATCAGCTATGTGACGTCACTTCCCCTTTCAACAATAATATTTTTTACAATAATATTGCGAAAAAAAAATTGTGATCTACATGCGTATATCTCGAAATGGTTTTCGATTTAGGGACATTGAAAATTTTGAAATGTTGTCAATTGAGTTTGTTAGTTACACTATCCCCGACCAAATAATTAAAACCGGTTAAAAACCGGCTTTATACTATGAAGGATTTCGTGGTTTGATTTAACAAAGAAAACTGTGGTTTCACGGGAAATATAGGTTTATTCTTCATATAAACGACAGATAGAGTTCTTCCAACGGTTATTCCACAGCGTTGACAGATGACAAGTAAAAGGGCGCCAGGAGCGGCATAAAAAAAAACTATTTGGGTTGCGTTCTAAAACATCTTAACATAATATTATTATCTCACCAGCGGTCGAGATGGTACTTGTGCAGGTCCTCGGTGGCCGGCGGGAACATCTGCGGCCTCACGACAGTCTGCCACTTGTCCGGCACGTCGGAATACTTCTCATAGAACACCATGTCTTCTTGTACCCCCCCGTCTCTAACGTGATCTTTCGTGATGTTTTCTTGGACCCCCTCCTCCCCTATACGACCTCGCGTGATTTATGCACAAGCCCCAATTCATCATTTCTTTCTAATATCCTGCGACCATATATAACATGGACGTCTAACGCCAGCTCGAAAATGCCCCCAAAATCAATTGTTCAATTGTGCCAAGATGGGCAGGACATAGCGCTTTTCTTAACAACGCGCATATTTCTGCGCAACACCTTTGACAAATGTTTACAGAATATAGCCAATAAAAAGTTTGATGGACCAATCACAACTATTTTTAAATGGCGGTTTGTTTTTATAGGTTGATATTGACACTTGACCGTGATGTTTTGTAGAGGGGGTGACACTTTTCAACTAAAATTCAGGACCGTTTTTGAAAGGCAATTTAATATGGCGTGCGGCTTCCATGTTTTATTTGTTCGTAGCCTATGATTTTAAATATGTCTCAGGCCCTTGAGTATTCATATTTTTTTGTGTCATTGCAATTAATATTACTTAAGGAGGCATTATTAATGTTTTTGTTCACTTCAACTTACAAAATTTGACGCCCGAAAGCTGCAAGCTGCGATTAAAGACGGACAACTCAGTAGATTTCACTGAGTTCATTTGACACGCTAAGTAGATACGTTTGCTTGATCTATGGTATATATGACATCTGTGCTCACCATCGGTCCAGATGGTACTTGTGCAGGTCCTCGGTGGCCGGTGGGAACATCTGCGGTCGCACGACGGTCTGCCACTTGTCCGGCACGTCGGAATACTTCTCATAAAACACCATGTCTTTGGACGCTGGCCGCCAGTATGTCATGCCTGAATATAGCCATAGAAATCAGTTTCAGGAATTTTAAATGGGTATCAGTAATAGTACATTAAGGCTTGTTCATGAAATACAGTAGCCACTGCGATATAATTAACACGTTCGCCTCCGGTACTGTTTCACTAAGTGCATAGTATAAGCACTTAGTGAAACAGTACAGCCGATCGAAATTTTATAACAGAAATCCTATGCCAGTGACACCCATGTGTGACCGAAAAGATTGTACTCCTATGCCGGCGACACAGCACCTGTGTCAAAAACGTTCGTATTTATATGCCACTGGCATATGAGTGAGAACTTGATTAATGCTAGTGGCATAAGGAACTAACACTAAATTACACTAAATTACTTAATGACAATAAATTAGTTAGTAATTAGTTAATAGTTTGTAATTAGTTAAGTTCGCATATTGTCATGGCATGTTTCAATAAAGTCTGCATCTATCTATCTATCTATCTATAAGAATAAGATTACTTTGATCACGTATGTGTGTCACTGGCATATGAGTACAGTTAATTCGGTCACATATGCGTGTCACGGGTGTCGAACGTGTTAAAATCTTTTTCTCAAACATGCAATGAAATGTTGTCATTATGTTCGTTATAATAGGATTTAAAGTATGACGTTGCAGGCGGATGACCTTGAGATAATAGTAAAGGATTTTCATACGAATTTAAAGGCCTAGGCCGGTAGGTAATATTTTTTTGAAACATGGCGTCGGTTTTCATGGACAGGCTAAACAGCTAAATTCTGTTTTTTTGATTGTCGTATTTTTTATTTCATTGCATATGTTTGAGAAAAGCACTATACATGCCTCGCCGTGAGATGGGCTTACCGGCTTCGTATCACTGTCCGGCCTCACTACGTTCGGCCGTCCATACCTACTCAGCCGATAAGCCCATCTTTCCCGGCGTCTGCAGTAATGTCCTAATAGTGTGTAATAGGGTGCTTCTTATTTTTGTAATTTTATAGGATGTTCGAACCAATAAAGGAGCTCTTTGCTCTCCCGATTGCAATTGTCTATGGGGCACCCTCTCATTGTATTATTTGTTTAGTAAACCATATTTGTTTTTTTTTTCAATTATTATAAACAAAAATTAGAGTCGCTACCGAAGTAATAAAAAAACAACTAATCATTTTGCCTTTCTTGAACTTCGTACCTCGGCAGCGACTCCCAATTTTTGTTTAAAATCATTGAAAAAAAAACAAATGTGGCTTACTTATCAATTAACAAAATGAGAGGGTGCCCCATAGAACATTGCAATCGGGAGAGCAAAGAGCTCCTTTATTGGTTCGAACATCCTACAGTCGAAGACAAAATAAGGGGTATACAAAAACGTTCAAAAATATGTCCCAGTGCACTCTAATTCTGTGTAATAAGAACGTCGTAACATATTTATGAACGGATTCTTTCGATACTTATTTTTGCACTTGACTGTACAAAATTGCAAAAATAAGAAGCACCCTAGTGTATAATTTGAGTTTTGACATGTGTTTTTTGACATTAAATTATATGAGTCTGAATCAGAATCTTACCTGGCTGTGACTTGAGTCCCGTGAGTGACTCTCTCACATGGACAAGATACACACTGCCGGCCTCGGCGAGTGATTGAATAATTGAGTGTGACAAGCCTTAAGACAACATGGTGACAAAATCGTTTCCTAAAATGCGTTATCATAACGTAACAGTCTAAAACGGTTTTAAGAAAAAATCTAATTTTCTCTTAAAATAGACTGAATCCAGAAAACTTCAGGCATTTTTAACTTCAAATTTAATAAGAAATCCGCTTTTGAATTTTTTCCCTTTCCTCGTGGGCACATATTATAGTGTGTAATTTGTGTTTTGACATGTGTTTTTTTGACATTTAATTATATTATAGGCGAGGAGCCTGTGTATAACGGCCTCGTTCTCGACCGACGAGGCAATTGTATTACTGCCTCGTTCTTACCTGGCTGTGACTTGAGTCCCGTGAGTGACTCTCTCACATCGAAAAGAGACACATTGCCGGCCTCGGCAAGGATCCTGTGTATAACGGCCTCGTTCTCGACCGACGAGGCAATTGTATTACTGCCTCGTTCTTACCTGGCTGTGACTTGAGTCCCGTGAGTGACTCTCTCACATGGACAAGAGACACACTGCCGGCCTCGGCGAGGATCCTGTGTATAACGGCCTCGTTCTCGACCGACGAGGCAATTGTATTACTGCCTTCTTACCTGGCTGTGACTTGAGTCCCGTGAGTGACTCTCTCACATGGACAAGAGACACACTGCCGGCCTCGGCGAGGATCCTGTGTATAACGGCCTCGTTCTCGACCGACGAGGCAATTGTATTACTGCCTTCTTACCTGGCTGTGACTTGAGTCCCGTGAGTGACTCTCTCACATCGACAAGAGACACACTGCCGGCCTCGGCGAGGATCCTGTGTATAACGGCCTCGTTCTCGACCGACGAGGCAATTGTATTACTGCCTCGTTCTTACCTGGCTGTGACTTGAGTCCCGTGAGTGACTCTCTCACATCGAAAAGAGACACATTGCCGGCCTCGCCGAGGATCCTGTGTATAACGGCCTCGTTCTCGACCGACGAGGCAATTGTATTACTGCCTCGTTCTTACCTGGCTGTGACTTGAGTCCCGTGAGTGACTCTCTCACATGGACAAGAGACACACTGCCGGCCTCGCCGAGGATCCTGTGTATAACGGCCTCGTTCTCGACCGACGAGGCAATTGTATTACTGCCTTCTTACCTGGCTGTGACTTGAGTCCCGTGAGTGACTCTCTCACATCGACAAGAGACACACTGCCGGCCTCGGCGAGGATCCTGTGTATAACGGCCTCGTTCTCGACCGACGAGGCAATTGTATTACTGCCTCGTTCTTACCTGGCTGTGACTTGAGTCCCGTGAGTGACTCTCTCACATCGAAAAGAGACACATTGCCGGCCTCGCCGAGGATCCTGTGTATAACGGCCTCGTTCTCGACCGACGAGGCAATTGTATTACTGCCTCGTTCTTACCTGGCTGTGACTTGAGTCCCGTGAGTGACTCTCTCACATGGACAAGAGACACACTGCCGGCCTCGCCGAGGATCCTGTGTATAACGGCCTCGTTCTCGACCGACGAGGCAATTGTATTACTGCCTTCTTACCTGGCTGTGATTTGAGTCCCGTGAGTGACTCTCTCACATCAAGAAGAGACACACTGCCGGCCTCGCCGAGGATCCTGTGTATAACGGCCTCGTTCTCGACCGACGAGGCAATTGTATTACTGCCTCGTTTAAAATGAAATTCAATAATCCTGGTTGAAGTGATATATTTCAACTCCACACGTCTATTCAACACCAGGTCACAAATCGGAAAGAGAGCGAGAAATGAAGAGCTACCCTTTTTATAAATTATTATGCCCATTAACAGTGGGGACTACCCAGTGTTGCTGGTTCACAAAATCGGTTTACCCACATAATACTTTAAGGCGTATTTAAACTATAGTATTTTTTAAATATAACTTTACACTCAAAAAACAAAACAAATCAAGTATTTTAATGATTTCTAATAATTAGTACATAGATATGTCATACATTTTATTGAATCACGACAAATATGTCATAAATTTTATCGAATCACGACACGTTCTTACCTGGCTGTGACTTGAGTCCCGTGAGTGACTCTCTCACATCGACAAGAGACACACTGCCGGCGGCCTCGCCGAGGATCCTGTGTATAACGGCCTCGTTCTCGATGGGGTTGAAGGAGCAGGTGGAGTATACAAGGCGGCCTCCGGTCGCTAACAGCTCGCAGCCCCGCTTTAGCACGCGGTATTGGATGCTGTCAACGTAAATATAACGTGAATAGTTTTAGTTTTAATTACATACATACATCATCAACCTATCTCAGTCCACTGCTGGACGTAGGCCTCTCCTATTAACTATGCATATAGGGGCAAACAACTTTTTTCGCGAGGTTTTTAAATTGCCATTTCACGAAAAACCCCAATATAAAAGTACATTACGACACAAGTGCGAAAAACATGAAATTCGAAACGAGTGGCGATGTTTTAAATCGACATGAGTTACGAATTTCCTTTTAGCACGTGTCTCGTACGACGTTTTTTAGTGCAGGTCCTAAGTTTTGGACCTAACGTAAAATAACCCACTTCTCGCACTAGAGCCTAAAAAGGGCACCATCTGTACTAAAAAGTACTTTTCCCAAGCAAGCGATAATAGCACATTACGATACAAGTAGCGAAAAAAATAAGTTCGATATGTGTGGTAATAAATTAAAACGCAACCGAAGGGAGTATTTCAAATCGACACGAGTTACGAATTTCCTTTTCGCACGTGTGTTTTCATATTTTTGGATCCACGGATCTAAAGTTAGTTAGTTTTGGTAACCTTATTAACGAAAAGACCTATTTAACGATACCCCACACTATAGGATTACAAAATAAAAAAAAACATTCCCACTTCACTACAGGGCCCTATCCCACAAAACTTTACATATGTAAAATGTGACAAATTTGTAGAATTGTTTACATAAAAACGTACCACAAATATTACGCTTATGTAGAAGCGACAAGTCTGTATTCTACAAATATATGCATTACAAATCACCGTAACACAAAGCATGGGTGGTGTGTCAATGTAGTTTACAATTTACATATTTGTGTAATATGTAAAATTGTATTTATTACAAATTGTAAATTTAACAAATGTGTAGATTACATGTTTGTATATGTAGAATTGTATTTGCAATAATTTCTTCGACAAGGAACTTCTTTTAAGTTGCAGGTAGTTTGATATACCTTTTTAAATAGCGGTAAAAATACCTTCCAAGTTTCTGTGTTAATACGTGATTGATATTATCTGGGTTCCTATTGTGCAATTTCTAAAATGCGTTTTCAAGATAAAATAACGGTTTAGAATCTCATTTTAGAGAATAAAGAGATTTTATTTGGAAGATGTTAGCAATACTTTAACCCATGATGTAATAAAATATTTTAAAATAAAAATAAAACCGCCTTCAAAAATTCGCCCGAACTAAAAACTAAAAAATAATTTTAGTTCCTACTTCTTAGGATTTCCTACCCAAACATTTTACCATATTCATTGAAATAAAATATTATGGCTAGGTATCCTACAGATTTCTTAGAAGTCGGTGCCAAGCCAAATACGTTCATAGGTATGTATGTATTAGATAGAGCTTTGTAACTTACTGTCACTCCGATTATGTTTTTATCAACAGAATAATCTACCTCAGTCATTTTGATGAAAGCATAACCGGAGTGACAGTAAGTTACAAAGCTCTATCAAATACAGTCATAGGTATTATACTCGCGAAGTGAACATATTTGGCTTGGCACCGACTTCTAAGAAATCTGTAGGATACCTAGCCATAATATTTTATTTCAATGAATATGGTAAAAGGTTTGGGTAGGAAATCCTAAGAAGTAGGAACTAACATTATTTTTTAGTTTTTAATTCGGGCGAATTTTTGAAGGCGGTTTTATTTTTATTTTAAAATATTTTATTTTTTGCTTTTTAGTAGTGTAAAATCGTTATTTAGTATGCTCTAAATACTTATAATTAGAATGTACTGCACTGTAATAGGCCTGAAAACCTGAATTGGATAACTTAAATATTCAAAGAATTATCCCATTATCAAGGAGATATACATGTATCATCAGCAGGTATGAATAATTTCAAAGATCATAGGTAACAGCCTTAGCATGCCTATATTATTTAAAGAGTCACTAACCGCTAACCAACATGTCATAACTACTAAGCAAACACTTGAATAGATCTCGAAAATGTATGACAGTTGTTATATTCAAAGAATTATCCTCAAACTCCTAATCGTTAAGGAGTTATACCTTTCGTCATCAGCTCACCAACATGAGACTATGACCACCTAAAGGCAAATACTCAAATAGCTTCCAAAATACATGAACTATGTTATATTTAAAGAATTATCCCCCAACTCCTAATCTCTAAGGAGTTGTACCTTCCATCATCAGCTCACCGACATGAAAGGATGACCACCTAAACGCAAATACTCGAATAGCTTCCAAAATACATGATATAGGTTATATTTAAAGAATTGTCCCCCAACTCCTAATCTCTAAGGAGTTGTACCTTTCATCATCAGCTCACCAACATGAAAGGATGACCACCTAAAGGCAAATACTCAAATAGTTCCCAAAATACACGACATATGATATACTTAAAGAATTATCCCCCAACTCCTAATTGCTAAGGAGTTGTACCTTCCATCATCAGATCACCAACATAAAACGTTCATGACTAGACGCAAATACTTGATTAGTTTTCGAAAATAAATGAAAAATGTCATGTGTGCCTACAACATTTGAAGAGTTCCCTCGATTTCTCCAGGATCCCATCATCAGATCTGAATTCGGTGACAATGGGACCAACTAGAAGGTATACACTTTCAAACAAAAAAAGAATTTTTCAAATCGGTCCACGCATCTTCGAGTAATCGGGGAACATACATAAAAAAAAAAAAAAAGATTTCGACGAATTGTAAACCTCCTCCTTTTTGAAGTCGGTTAAAAATTCAGAAATGGAAAGAGATTACAAATCAGTTAGAAAGTGAAAATATATTGAACAAGGTTTGGAGAAACGAGTACCTACTCTTCTCGTCACGAATCGCCCTTATTTATCTCGTCTTAAGCTCTCTTAGGCGAATGTATGAATGTTCACAAGATGTCCTCGTATACACAATACACAACACGACACATCTTTCCAGTGGTGTTAGTTGAAGTGTTCAATTAAATGAAATGATATGAAATGAATTTATTAGCACAAAACATAACTTAAATTTATATTACATTAAAAACAGAGACATTGAAGTTGTGCCAAAGGGTCCTCACTCAGCTTGTTGTCATCACGTAGGGCACACTACGTAACGCTGATTTTCAGTGAGGCCCGATTTATACAGAGAAGATGGCACTATTTATCTAAGACACCTTGCATAGTTACATTGTGATTATTACTAATGGTATACAGCACGTAATATTACAGCACGTAATACTTCAATGGCGTTCACGTCTCCATGATTGTCATCCGTATGATTTTGTTCAATGTTTTCATCTTCATCTTGTTCCGAGTTTGTGATCATCTGAATAGTATTGTGACCTAAACGTTTTTCTATATTATGCAATATTACACAACTTAAAATAACCATGCTTGCATTTTTGGGTTGAAGTCTTAGATGATTCAAACATGGAAACTTTTCCTTTAAAATCCCCAGCGATTTTTCAAACATCCGTCTCATTGATTTAAAAGTTCGTAAAAATCGTACTAATGCTACATTTCTTGGTATCTGTACGGGTATGTTTGGGGTCAGCAACCATTTTTATACCCGCTGTCTCCTAAAATGATAGCGTCAGGGAACAGTCTCCATAAAGGTAAAATGGAACTCTTGTAATTAGATTGTACTTTTTACACGCGGCGGTGATAGAATTGTAGATTTGTAGCTACAATTCTACAAAATTGTACGCATTTTTTTACAATTCATCGTAACACAAAACTTTTACGTACGATTGTAGACTACAAATATGTAAATTTTCCCGGAAAACCACTTGTAATATGTAAAGTTTTGTGATACGCCGAATTGTAGATTTATCACTACAATTACATATTTGTAGAAATTTTCCGATACAAATTTGTAATATGTAATTTTTGTGATACGCTCGCTTGTATTATCTACATAAATGTAATATGTTAATTGTAATTTACAATTGTAACGTTTGTGGGATAGGAGTGTTTTTTTTTCCTGTCAAATACAGTATACTTGAGATTGTCTCATATAAATGAAGTAATTAAGTATATTGGTTTTATAGTATTTTTAAGGAAACAGTCTATTACTCTGTAAAGTAATTAGTGTGTACATTAAAAGACTGTTACTAAATTTGTTTAATTGTAATTTTATTACTGTGTTTTGGCTATAAATATTTTTAAATTGTAACTTAGGCTACAACATGTAAGCATGTAATGTTAGCAAGTTGTGTTTGCCTGTAATTGGCTGAATACTACGTCATGTTTTGTTCGTGTTATTATTTAAGTTCATATGTTTTGGTATTCCACATGTTGGCAAACCTTAATAAATAAATAAAGAAAAAACATGGTCATTAAAACTACACCGTATTTTTTTTTAACTCCGTTAAATTTAACAGGCTGCTTGGTACGTTAATTGGAGCTACCTGGTATATAGCTTTTAGTCGAACTCGAAATTTTCATACATAATAAATGAAATGGTAAGTGTGAGAGAACCTTAAGAATAACACAAAAGTTAATTTCAGGTGACTGACGGCACATGTCAAAATAAGTAGCATTAGGATGTAATAAAGGTTGCAATACACTTGTTCAGTCATTAAACTTATTTTTTAAATAACTCAATAACAGTAAGAGTTAAGATACTTTCTTAGAGAAATTGATTATTTTCGACCTAAATAATATTCCCTTTAATTTAATGGAAATCAATAAAAACACGGTGTATAACTACTGACCCGTGCAAGTTGTTCCCGTTGCCGGCGGACCACTTGAGCCAGATGTCGTTCTTGCGCAGCGTGCCGTCGCCCGAGCACGGTAGTCGCACAGGATGCGGTCGAACTTCAGCGGAACCGTACTACATACTGTTGTGTGCTCTCTTTCTGTCACTCGCAACTGCTGTCCTTGAGTTTAGTTCATGTCTATACTTTTCCACGAGCATTTTAATTTCGTTATCTGCTGAATCAAACCAATCTTGGTGTCTTTTTTGTGGCTTACCAATGGTATCTAAAGCACAGGCGTGAAGGTTTTGCGAGAGGCATTGCCACTCATCATCTGTGGTAGTAAACTTAGTTGGCAGGGCGAGGTCAGAAAATGCTGAGTCCAACTTACAACCTAGTTCCTTCGAGGTAATGAGTTGCGAAAAGGCAACTTTTGGAGGGATCTTGTGTGGGTTTCGCCGTGGAGCTTTAAACCGCCTGATCACCTTAGACGTCAAAAGACAGCTACGTAAGGAAAGACCTAAGCCCTCCTACGCGTACATATATAATGCAGCTGGTCAGCTCTATTGCTCTGATTGCAGACGAGTATTTAAAACAAAGTTCGGCCTAGAAAGCCATATCAGGGCTCACAGTAGACAACGTCCATAGAGTTTATTTGGGGTCGCCGTCATCGAAAACGATGAGGAGGACTATACTACATACTGACCCGTGCAAGTTGTTCCCGTTGCCGGCGGACCACTTGAGCCAGATGTCGGGGTTCTTGCGCAGCGTGCCGTCGCCCGAGCACGGCACGTCGCACAGGATGCGGTCGAACTTCAGCGGAACCGTGCTTTCTGGGTTCTACAATAAGCAGAGATTAAAAAAAAAAAAAAAAAAAAAAAAAAAAAAAAAAAAAAAAAAAAAAAAAAAAATCCTTTCTGTTCGGCTTTTCACGGAAACGCCCGAATTAATCTCCCTGTCTCCATTAGCTTCAGTGCAATATACTGAAGTTTATTGTAACAGCAATATGAATTCGGATGTTTCCGTGAAAAGCCGAAGAGAAAGGATTTTGCACATCTGTAATCAACAGAGATCGGACAAATGTGCGTCATTGTTCGCAAAAATATGGATATGATTCAAAATTTGATTAAATGAATAATTAAACGAATAATTTCTTATAATTTGATTTCCAAGTGACTATTTACTAAGGTTTTCCTAGTTACCGGTGTCAAATAGGTAATTTTCTGAAAATGATTAATTTTTTAATCGGCTCTGGAATCATGTCCATATTCTTGCGAGTAATGACGCACATTTGTCCGATCTCTGGTAATCAATTATGAGCCTGTTACACTATTACATACATTTATCGTCAACCTATCTCAGTTCACCACAATTCATTAATATGACAGGTAACTAAAGCATTAAAATTGTATTTGTTTTCGTCATATATTTCATTTATTTTAAAGGTAACGGAACCGTTATTTTCCATACAAAAAGAACGGGTCTTTTTTCGTTCTTTGGTATATAAATTCTAAGTTAATGGAGTAATTTAAAAATATGATGTTATAAATTACATAATATATTAAGTAGTACATAGAGTATAAAACATTTTAAAATATTGGGTTATTTCGAGGTTTGTATGAAAATAAAATTTGTCTGCTGCGTTATCGTAATATTGACAAAAAATACCCATATTTCATGATTTTCGTGTACGGTCGCATCTAATAATATGTATACCATTTTGATCCTTATACCTTTGACATACGTTCCGAAATCTATACATATTATCCGACGTAACTGTACATGGTCACGTAAATTATAGAATTAGTACACACATAAAAAAGTTAAAGTCACAAATTGTAAAATAATGAATTATGCACTTAACAAGTAAGCTGCTCAAAAAAAGTTGATAGATTCTTATCATCCGAAATATTTTTTTATGAAGCCACACACCTCAGGGTTGGTGACCTGCAAGCTGGGCAGCACAGCGGAGTCGTGGTTGGTGATGAGGATGCAGGGAGAGTTCAGTCGCTTGGCCTGGTGCACCAGCATGTAGCAGCGGCTATTGTCCACATCGTTCGCCATTACGAAACCTGAAAATACATAACTGTTTAGAATTGTTCCATGGTTTTAGATAATTTCGCCTGGCAACATACTTGTCTCAAACATAAAAAAAAAAGTTCAAGGAGTCGTCATAAATCTGTCGGCGCGAGAGCGCGTACTCTTTATCGCTTAATAAAACCTTTCGTATCGATCAGTTGATTGTCGTGTAAAATCTTTGCTTTGAACTGTGTGTGAACGTCGAAGAAGGCAGATCCGTTGGAGGAAGCACGAGTCTTTGCATCTCGCTGGAGCTGGTTAACGGTAAACCTTTGCCGAAGGTAAGTTCGAACGAGCGAACGGTGAGTATAGCCGCTACGGCCGAGATCTGCGCTATCTTCTGCAGATCACAAAGGTACGTGTTTCATACAGCTGATAAGCATACCTGGGATAACTCGGGGCATTTATACGAAAGTGATGTAGCAAAATATTTTATCGACTTATGCAAAATATTTATGTTATTGTAAATGACAACATCAAAATGTTATTCTACATAAATAAATATTAGGTACTTACCCTTCAATTAAAATAAAAAATAAGTATAAACGGGTAGTTACGCGTTTATTTTAAATTAGTTTTCAAAATATACAATTAACAAATATCAATATTTAAATTGTAATTTTGATTAAAATGACATTTGCATACAAGACGCCCGATATCAGATATGACATCGAACCTCTGTACTGTAATCGATAATGTTCAATAAGCACATATTTTTACTTTTATTTTTATTTTATTGGTATTAAGGATAACAACAGCCGTAAATAATACTAAACATATTACTTCTTAAGAATTAAAACTTAGGCCAATAACAGTCATCCATCGGTTAACATTATCTTATAATTACACACAATTTAACCCTTCATAAGGCTGACATTTCAATAAAGTGAATGGAATGTCAGTCTTACTCATTGAAAATAGAACAGTTATTTGAAGTGCCATAAGTGGTTTCCAGGTCGTCTCTGCCTTATAAAGGGTAAAAAAGAATAATAAACTATTGAGTAATGTTCAACTATACAAATGCTCGTACAAAATGAGTTAAACAAGATAAGAAATAGTACTGGTAATATAATGGACTAAGAATTATTGCAAACACACATCGCAATCAAGAAACTGCATTATATGCAGAGTCAGACACCAACTAATTTAAGCAAGATTTAAATTATCAAAAATGTTTATACGTCAATATTAATTATTTAAACTAACCTAACGCACAAAAACACTTATTACAAATTTAAAGCCACCGTCAATTTATAATAATATATTTTTTATATTAATTTATATTAATATTCAACCACCTTAATAATTTGAAATCTGGTCAAATAAAAACACAAGCAACAACAATTCATATCTACATGTTAATTTTTGTTTTGTCTGTTCAAGACAGAGTACACTTCCTGTCTAAATTTATGCTTTGAACCCACACATGGATCAGTTGTAAAAAAGTCAGTATTGTACAAAAAAGGAATCCGTGATAAGATGGCATTAGAGCCATAGTTAGTTGAGTGAAGGTGAACATGAAATAGTGGTGTGTGCCGGGTCCGTCGTCTAGGGACTCGAAACGTAAGGCCGAATAGTAACTCAGGACAGTCTAATCGATTCCCAACAATATCATATAATAGGCACATGTCAGCAAGTTTGCGCCTGTCGTCAAGTGAAAGGAGATTAATACGGCAGTGATCCTTATATCCAATAGAGGGTTTCTTAAATTTGTAGTTCAAGTATACCAAAAACTTTTTTTGGATTTTTTCTATGCGGTCTTTATGAACTGCATAACAAACTGACCAAACCGGTGATGCATACTCAAGAGTACTTCTCACATATGCATAATATACAACTTTTAGGCTTAACAAGCTTTGGAATGGTTTACATGTCCTCATGACAAAGCCCAGACTACGATATGATCTATTTACGATGGAGTCGACATGATTTCTCATAGTCATTTTGGCATCCAGTAATACACCCAAATCTCGTTCTCATTTTATTATAATTATATCGACATCTTTTTAATCGATATCAAATCCCTATAACTTGCCCCCAGTTATCCCAGGTATGCTGATAAGCCTTCCACACCAAGTTCCACATTATTTTTCGTATCGTTAAAACTTTGAACAACAAACCCTAAATTATAAAAAAATTACAGTCCGCTAAATGGAAGAAATAATCACACAATTACATTACATTACTACAGAGGTTGGCAAGTGTTCAAGTTTGCAACATAGCAATCTATTTTTATTTGTATAGTGGCTCTACTGTCAACGTGACTTTTGAACTTGACGTTTCCCCCTCTCATTAGTACAAAAAGTCAGTGTGATTTTAAACCGTCATTGAGTCGACACAGTTTTCGCTATCGTACATTTATTCTCGAACTAAAACACGACTCACACGCGAGTTCATCAGTACAACATTAAACCAGCGAGTGCAAGGAGCCCCCACGACCGAGTGCGAAGAGCGGACCCAGGCTAAGTTGGACTCTGGAGGTAACGGTCACGTGACTTCAGTTAGCAGGAGAATCCGGTCAGCGCCAACAGCGGACAGCAAAGCTACGGATCCAACCTCCAGCATCAGGCACGGAAGGTAATCCAATCACTCCGCTGTACACCTGTTCAAGTTCTTTTTAACAAGCACCAACATTCTTGCTCCCCCATACCCTAACGTATTTCGATTTAAATCTTATAACGGTTAATTCCGACTTTCTCTCTTTTCGCTTTCTTTTGTTACAACATTACAGTCCACTATTTTTCGTCCCTCGAACAGCAAGTACGGGGTTGCTGGCTGATAGCTAGAGAGAGCTATAGACAATGGATAGGTATTCATACGAAGTTGGGATGCCGTTTTTACGTATAGTGCATTTCTCTAACATACGAAATAAAATAAATAAACAATACCACCAAAAACATATTTTACTGTCACACAGTAATACAGAACGCGTAAATCTATAGAAAATAATAAAATGTTAAATAAAACATCCCGGGCTAGGGCTGGAATGAAATGCCTTGTCAGTTGTCTCAAATCAAACTTTGAAGTGTATAATACTAGACAGTGTGACATATGCCTATAAATTGAATAATTACAAGCCCCGATGCATATGTTCTCGTACAGTTAGACAGTTTTTCGAGATTATCCCGTTCATCCGGGGGTAAAGGTTTAGAGACAAAACCTTCACTATTCAATAGTAGTACTAAAGTAGTTTCTTTGAGTATAAAATATTTGGACTTAATAAATCAGAATAAAATAAAAAAAAACTATAAATATTAGATGTCATATACCAAAGAAAAACGACCAAGATCACCTATGTCCGAGGTGGGGATCGAACCCACGTACTCAGCTTTCGCGGCTGATGCCTGTACCCCTCGGCCACTCGGTCTTAAACCGAAACCGGGAAGACCGAGTGGCCGAGGGGTACAGGCATCAGCCGCGAAAGCTGAGTACGTGGGTTCGATCCCCACCTCGGACATAGGTGATCTTGGTCGTTTTTCTTTGGTATATGACATCTAATATTTATAATTTATATAGTATTAAGTAGTGTGACTACTGGAGAAAAATTAAAAGTACAAATCAAAATATTTAGTTAATAAATAATTTGATTTGTGTTTTCGCAATATGTTAAAAAAAAACTATTTTACGAGGGGTATTTTTTTAAATTTTTTCCACAATTTTTAATTTTGTAAATAATCAATGAATGTAAAGAACGCCATTAATATTAAAGACGACATGGTACACCTGATGCACTGCGAATTTTGTGTCAAGCTTATAAGCGCGGAATTACGGTGGTGAACGAAAATATAATTTAGACACTGGTTTGTTAAAATCGATTTATTAAACAACAAAAGCGTATTTCAGATTGTTGTGTCTCTTGAAATGGAGTACATTAACCATGACTAACGTTCATACAATTTCTCATTAGCATAATGTGATCATTTTTAAAATATTCCAAAATTTGTAAAAATTGTTTCGAACTAGACGAACTCCACTGCATCGGGGCTTGTATAATACATGTGAAAATCGTGAACCATTAAAAAGATATTTACCTGTAGGCATTTTATCCTCCTCTGCATGTAGAAATTCAATCAACTGAGCAGTCTTTGAACCCGGTGCAGCACACATGTCCAGGACCTTGAAATAAAATGTAAAATAAATATTAATGATTTCTGTGGTTCCTTTTGGGTAAAAGCATTTCTTTCCATTTTTTAATTACCACAGAAGCCATATTAGAAGTTATTTTTAACTACTTTATAGGAAACTGTAAAAACGGATTTTGTCCCTCCATATCCAGAAATAAATATAATTTTGATGTTTGCTGTGTGAGAAACCAGACCAAACAAAAATAAAATTAAGTTCTATTATTTGGTAATTATTTGAGCATAGTTTGTGAGTGAAATAGGTTGCCAGAGAGAGTAATATGCGCTCCCTTAGTAAACAGTTCCTTTTTATAATTATAACAACAAATCAAGTGGGAGTAAAATACATGTATCAGCTAATATCTAATAGCGCGCCTTGCGTTAGGTGGCCGCCACGATATACAGGTTGTCCCATAAATAAAATATCATTTGTTTTATAAAATTTAACTATATCTGATAAAGTTTTGAAGAAAAATGAATAGCACAAAAGCTATTCAAGCAAATTATAGTACTTTACGTGTAAAAAAAAGGGCAATATCTCGAAAACCGTCAAACTTTTACTAAGGTCATGTTATGTTGGCTAGCTACCTCTTAGGTCGACCTACCTCAGGTGTCAGGGTGATCCATTATTCATGGGACACCCTGTAGATTTGTATACTACATAACTATGAATTTATTATAAGAATCTTACTTTGCTTAAAAAGCGCTTGTGGCCTAGCGGTAAAACGCACGGCTGCTACGCAGCGGTCGTGAGTTCGATCCCCGGCTCGTACCAATGAGTTTTTCAAAAACTTATGTACGAAATATCATTTGATATTCACAAGTGCTTTGCGGTGAAGGAAAACATCGTGAGGAAACCTGCATGCACCTGCGAAGAAATTCAAGGGTGTATGTGAAGTCCCCAACAAGTTCTAGGCCAGCGTTGGGACCACGCAAAATAGGCACGTTTGATGTCGAGTTGCGGAAAAATGGCCAGAATACAACAACAACAACAACGAATCTTACTTTATGATGAGGCTTCACATCCAGCACAACCGGGGGTATCATAGACACCGCCTCCTGCCTGGACACCCCGCCAGCAGCCGTCTCCGCCACCAGGAAGTTGTGCAGCTTGTACAGCGGCTCGCTGCGGCGGATGTCGGAGCGGGACAGCCGGAGCTGCCAGGCTAGGCCGTTTGGGTACCTGGAACCAAATAAATAAAAAAAAATAAAAAAAAAAAATATCAAAAAAATAGCCTTTATTCACTGACTTAATTTACAGTTCACCTTATGTATAAATACAGTACTTATGTATATTTACCTGGAACCAAATACTGAGGTATTAACTAGGATAATGGAGTTTTTGGTTGTAACTTAAATTCCTTAATTTTATTATGTACATAGTAAAAGGTCTATGCTAGGATTGTCAGATTTTGTTTCGAGATAGACAGTATATGAAAAAATAAAGTATGCACAGAAAAAAATACTTTAAACATCTGGAGGGTAATATTATTATAAGGTTACTGGCTGTTTAAGTTAAGTTTTCAAAGTTAAGTATTTTAGCATACTTTGTGTCTTGGACATCTCAAAGTACTTAGAGGTAAAATAATGTACAATACTTGATAATGCAGTAGGTCCGGAAATCCTTATCTAAGCCTACGTCTACCTCAGATGTTGGCAAATCAGGATTTTTTTCTTTGGTAGATGACATCTAGTATTTAATTAGTATTTGACAGGATTTGTATGTTATACTTGACAGATTTTTGTTATTTGGTAATTAATTTAATTTAAATATTCATAATGTACAATGCTCAATTTATAATTTTTATTTTTATTTGGATTTATAATGTTTGCTTGCGACTATTAGGAATAAGCAGTAATTGGTATGTGTATACCCAATTGTTAATTTTAATTTTGTATACCTATCGGCAAAGCATAGAGCTCTCATATATTATTTATAACCAACATTGTTACCTATGTTTACAAATAAATCATTTGAATTTGAGTATTTATAGCACATTCTGTTAAGTGAGCAGAAATAAAACAATCATAAAGAACTGATCTCACCAAGGTAGATTCATAGGTTTAATTTCCTCTTCCTCATCTTCCTCAGTCTTCAGTTTAACATTGAGCAACTCCGAGAAGTATTCACTCTTCACAATGTTCATAAGTGCATCAGCCTCACACTTGGAACCGGTTATTCGGAATGCAGTCGGCAGATTTCCTTTTAAAGCCTTCATGAATGCAGGCCATTCTTCTTCTGGACACACCTTTTGCGTCTACAATAATAATTATATTACTGTTTGCCTGAATGAGTGAAAGTTAAGAGTCTAAAAAAAAGTTGACACTATTAACGGACATACCTTGTAATATTCTTCAAAAGTAGCATTTTCCCGGACGATATCTTCATAATGCCTACGTGTATCACCTTCTGGCTTCGCTTGAGGGTTGTTCTCCTGCAAATCGAAAGCGTAACTAATGTTATTATTTGTTCCGGCACGATTGAAAACACAATATTGTTTTTAAGTTACCTGTTCTTTCTTGTCTCGTTTTCGCTGTGCGAATTTATTGACATTACGGTTGCGCTTTCTGTTCCCCATTCTTCTCAAAAGGGCACCGAGAGTTGTATAGGTTTTTTGAGAAAAATATGATAAGTTTAGCATAAAACATTCAACAAACACACCAAGTAGACGTGACGTTGACAGTTGAAAAGTTAGGTTAGGTTTATTTTTTTTCAAGTTATGAAAGCGTTCATTTAATACAAATAGTTTGTTAGTTGCTACTATTTCTTTTGTTATAGTTTAAACAATAGAAAATGAAAAAAAGGCATTTAAGATTCAAATCGTAATCTGCAGAATCAGTTACACTACTATTTTTACTAATCTTTCACAAACACAGTTGTAAAGATTTGAACGCGGCTGTAGTCTTATCAGAACACCTGTCAGTCAAGGATAATAAAGATATCAAATCAAAACAACCTCGAAGTTTATCAAAATAAACATAGCATTTTAATTTTAAGCGTAAAGTGAAGAAATCTACACGTAAGTTATTAATTATTATATTCTTGTTTCATTGATATATTGCTTCAGCGGTAACTCTATATAATAAAAGTTATTTTTTCCATGATTACCTACTGTAAAATTTTTCCTTCCTTTAGGTAGCTTTGTAACCGTATAGTATAATTGATTCTATGTATATGAGCGTTAGAGTTGCTTTTCGCGTGGCAAGAGAATTAATGAGATAATTTTGAGACTCCAGACAATATTAGTTTTCATCTTATATCTTGACGGAAAATAAAGATAACTGACGGTCTTATATCACTTGGAGTACAAATAGGTATTTGTTAGACATTTAATATCTATTGTTTCATTATCTTTAATAACCTGTAACCATGTAAGTGGTCCTAAAAATATAATTTTAATGCTGTGTCATGTTTTCTATGACTGGTAAATTATAATTTGTTACATACGGTGCTACGTAAGTACATTGCTAACACTGTGCTCTAACTCATACACTGGAAATCTAGTTTTTGGTATGTATAGTGCTTTTATCAAACATGCAATGAAAAAAAGTTGGAGGAAATTTTTTTTGGCTGCATGGCATGATGCCTTTGTCACAATTTACGTAGAAATCTAGTTTTTTCTTAATCCACAATAATCTAGAACCTGCTGAATTGTTTTTGAGAACTGGCTCATTTGCATTTAGAAAATTCTCCAGCAAAAACTATTCCTAACATAAAAGTAAATGGTATACGTCTAAACACAACTTTTATCTAAAGTAAAAACAGTATGGTTAGCACATGATTATAGCGACATTACCTCACAGCGACATAGACTAGGTATCTTTCCCTCTTTTATTAATATAGCTATTAAAAGTGGGGAAGTCTTCCTCGTAGCGACATACTGTCACACCAATCATGTGCAAAGCCTACAGGTTACCATCATGATTGGCCTGATACATCTATTCATTTCTAATATATGATTTAACCCTTTAACGGGCAACACTAAAAACGATTCTGCATTCAAGCCCCAAAACCATCCAGTAGTACAAAAAATTCTGAGTACATTCTCATACAGTATCTTGCCAGTCTGCCTGCAACCATGGGTGTAACGTCATGCCCGAAACGTCAGGAATGTCAGGATATAATTAAGTAGAAGTAAAAGTAATTTTACGCGATTAAGACCTGTTTGTCTTTAAAATATGAGTGATAATCGTGAAAGTTTAAACCAATATAAAAAAATCTCTGTAAGAAAAATCTCCACATACGTTAATAAATTTCATTTCATTTCATTTCATTTCATTTCATTTCATTTCATTTCATTTCATTTCAAAAAATACAAAAAGACAGTCTTATAGGGTGGTCGTTTTTGAAACCTGTGCCTGTGCCCTAAAAATAAAAGATTAAGCAGGATCCGTTCACGTGCACTTATGGTTGTGACTAATAAGACAGGTATTTTTTATTAATTAGTTCTCTACTTCTCTTCAGATCACACGATGAGTCCCCCCGGCTTCCAGTTCGCTATTGACAGAGGCGGCACATTCACAGATGTGTTTGCCCGATGCCCCAATGGCAAGGTTCGGGTGATGAAACTCCTGTCTGTGGACCCACAGAACTATGATGATGCACCGAGGGAGGCTATTCGAAGGATATTGCAGGAGGTTAGTCAATCTTAAACACGAAACTCTCAAGGGACTCATTTATACTAAAATTATATTTTTCACGCCAGTTACTCACGTTTTTAAGTCGAAAAATGCTCGACATGTTTCGCTCCGTATATGAGGAGCTTCTTCAAGAACCAATCCCCATGGCTGCTCGATGTCTCCGTCGTACCTCGTGAGTAACCCGCTTGAAATATAATTTTAGGTTAGTAAATGCTCTAAGGTGCATATGAAAGTTGTTTCTATTCTATTCCAATCCAATCCAAGGATTGAAAGAATTATAATCTAAGAAGTCGATGGGGCTTCTTGTACACGTAATTGTATGCTATTTTAACCCCTTAACTCTATTGATTGCCATTAGAGTTCAAATTTTATATAATAATAATAATAATAATTTTTATTTTCAAGTAAATTACACTCATATGTTGTTAGTATAACTTAAGTTTAAGTGTTAGTAAAAACTAATGCTAGTTATAGGTTACTGGTGCATGCAACATATCACAGTGCACCAGATAAGGGGAATCAAGTCTATCCCCTATCATGCGTAGAATGTTGTTGGGACTGCCGCGGACCCGGCGCACCAGAGATGCGGCCCTTTTACGCATAGTGGCATAAAAGCAGTCGACTCTCGCTTCGGCAAACATGCCTGATGCGCTACAGAAACGAGGCAGTCCCACCAACACCCGGAACGCATTGTTGAACTGAACCCGGAGGGCCCCGTAGGCCCGTTTCGTGTACTTCAGCCACAAACTGCATGTATAAAGGGAGGTGCAGTAAGCTCTGAATAAGGTTATCTTCACCTCCCTCGAACAACGCCCGAACTTGCGCTTACCGCTAGAGCCCTCCGTTCTCGTTCTATGTCAGTATCATCTTTGAGGTCCCACGTAACCCAATGGCCCAAATATTTAAAAGCATCAACCCTGTCCAGAGGCACGCCATTAAGGTTGATGCATGGCACTTCCACCGTTCGGCTTCGTCCGACCTCAAAGATCAAATATTGGCTTTTAGACACATTATATTTAAGCCCGTGACTCCTGACATAAGTTTCACACACTCGCAGTAGTTTCCTAATGCCACACACCGACGCGCTCAGCAGAACCATGTCGTCGGCATAGCTGATATTGTTAATGCATACATCATCAATGTGACAGCCAACATGCATTCTGCTGAGCGCCTCGAGTAGGCCATTAATGTATAAATTAAACAATGTAGGAGAGCTTAACCCTCCCTGTCGTACTCCACATTCCAATTTATACTGGGCAGATAGAGTATCTGCCCATCTAACACTGTTGACCTGGTTTCCATACCAGTACCTGAAAATGCGAATGGTTTCGGTAGGGAGATTAATAGCTTTCAGTTTATTCCACATTATCTCGTAGGAAACCAGGTCAAAAGCCTTAGATAGGTCGAGGAAACAAGCATAAACCGGCGTATTTCTGTCTGTGTAGTATTTGATAGTGTGCTTAAGACACAGGATTGCACTTTCCGTGGATAGCCCCGGGCGGAAACCAAATTGGTTTTGGCTTAATTGCACGTACTTCTGAAGTTGTGTGTTAAGCAAACTATCAAACACCTTTGCGATAATCGTCGCGAGCGAGATGGGCCTATAATTATTAACATCCGACAAGTCACCTGTTTTGTTCTTAATTATAGGCACAACTATAGTTCGCATTAAATCGCCAGGTAAGTAAGAATGTCTTACACATAGGGTGAAAAACATTGCCAACACTCTCGCGACATGTGGACCAGCATGCTGGAGGTGCTCAATGCTGAGGCCATCGTGTCCAGGGGATTTACCTTTAGAAATAGAATTAATGGCCTTAGTCACGTCCTTCGCAGAAAATCCATGTCCAACTACCTCCATGTTGGTCTCAGCATTGGTCACCTCCTCCCCCGGCGCCAAAGTCAAGGGAGACTTAACAAAGAAATGATCTTTGAAGAGATTGGCAATGTCTTTATGGCTATGTTTGCCGTTTACACTTACTGGAAGACCAGACTGAAATTTCATTTTATTCGACTCCTTCCAGAATGAACGAAAATCTTTATTTGCGTGATGTGATGCAATTATGTCCATTTTAATCTGGTTTTCGTGATCCTGACACCATTTCAGGCGCGATTTAAACTTTTTTCGACTCTCATGCATTTCATCAAAAACAAGTCCGGTCTTAGGCTTTCCGTGTGATACCCACGTCTGAAACTTCTGCCTGGCCTCCCCATACACTGTTCTCACATACTTATTCCAGCCGGTTACCTGGTTCTTAACTTTCTTTTTTGCCAAAGAAGATCCTAGGCTTACAATTGCAGCCGATGCGAGAGCAGATACAATGTCATTATAGAGAGTATCTATAATAACCCTATGATCGGTCATACTACATTGACCATCAGCACAAGATTGCAATTCAGGTGGAAAACCAATACCCTTCAAATTATCTTCGCATTTCGCACTATAGCGAGATATCTGATCCATTGTTCTATCTCCCCACAGCACAGATCGATTAGAAAGACAGGTTTGATTGCAACATATTCTAGGCGTAATTGTACTTAGGTCAACCTCTAAAACAATCGGGAAATGATCAGACCAAGTGACATTATATTTAACGTACACATTACGCACCGACGCTAATAATGCCGCCTGCGTTACAACAAAGTGATCTAACCAGCGTCTACATTGGTAAACATCGCTTATGTATGTATAGGTATCCGACGAAATACCTAACATTTGAATGTCAGCACAACACCAATTCTGTTCCAGGCAATAGTTCATGAGTTCGTCAAAAAACAGTTCGTGTGGATGAGCATTAAAGTCTCCCATAATGTACACTGATTCTATTCCAAATTCATTAATAATACCACTTACCGCTCCGAGGCAGTCCGTAAAATCCGTTAACTTATCTTTGTCGTTCGTCGGCATGTAAATACTCAACACAATAAGCGGCCGGCCATTCGTGAGTACCTTAATGGCACATAATCGCGGATTATTACACTGTATCACTGACACATTGTTAAATATTGCACTCCGCCACAATATGCCGACCCCTCCGTACGGTCGCCCGCGAAGCACACCCGCTGCCGTGTCAACTGCCGATGTTCCCGTAGCACAGAAATCTCTGTCAATATTATTTAGGTAGGGTATTTCATCTGGCAATAACCACGTCTCCTGTAGGGCAATTACGTCCGATGATCGACATAACTCCCTTATGCTATTTACTGAACGCTTTACGCTTTTACAGTTAAAACTCACAAATTTATAGGTTGTAACAGACATTATTTATTTAATATATCTGAATATTGCCGTCACCAGAATTACTTCTGTTCGGTTTCGTAAGCTTAAAATGCATAAACTTACGAAATATGATACCCTTAGGCCATAGTTCCTTTTCCATGAATATCGAAATTTTCGACTCATTAACGAAAAATTTGAATGCTTTGTGATCTATTAACAATTTATTTTTTATTCATGCGGTAAGGGGTTAATCATCCTGACGTTTTAGGCGTAACGTTACGCAAGTGGTCGCAGGCAGCGAATTCTGCTAGCACGGACGCAGCGTCACGCTCGAAATGCAGTCGCGCCGTTGCTTGTTAAACGCCCGTCATTTTAAAAACATAACCCTGTTCCGTACAGTAGAGACTTCCTTATCCTATGCCGTCAACATATTTTATTTTAGTAAGACTAACACAAATTATCTATTAACCCACTTACGCCGACCAGTATGCTTAGCACATGATTGGCGCGACAGTATCTCGCCGCGAGATAGACTATCCGTCCCTCTTTTGTTAATATAGCTAGTAAAGGACGGGAGATCTATCTCGCGGCGACATACTGTCGCACCAATCATGTGCTAAGCCTACAGGTGTTATAACACCGATTTTTTTTCTTTTTTTTTGGATAATTGTAGTGTTTTATTGACAATTCGTATCGTAAAAAAACCGGGGGTCACATTTTTTGTTTTTAGGCTTATCTGGGTTAAGGAGATCCTAACTCCAATAAACGATTCGATTTTTAATTTTTGATATCGAGTTTTGATCCCAATTATGGTGTGTATAACTAAGAAGGAATCTCCTAAATAGATACTTTGTGTTAGTGTTATTAAAAAAATATCCTTTAAAATAAAATATGTTAACATCATAAGATAAGGCAGTCTCTACTGTAATGAGCAGGGTTATGTTTTCAAAATAACGGGCTGGTTTCGCAACTATGTAAAAACATTAAATACTTAAATGTGTCTCTACCTCCTTGTCGGGTTATCATTATTGGCCGGCAAGAAGAAAAGAAAATTATATATGTCATTCATCGACCGAAAACTCTAATGTCACAAATTTAATGAAGAGCAACACATGCATGTAAAATATAAATAGAAATCTAAACTACTTCAAGAAACCTATAATAAGTGCCGCTACCGTCTAGCTACAATGTTCACTCGATAAGGAAAAAAGGAACCAGTACATAATTATAATTGGTAAGTTGCACCCCCATTTTTGGCCACAACGAGCCGGACTTTTCCAAATTTAATACATTATTACATTATTCAACCTTGTTGCTCACTGAATTAGCGGTTCAAAATTATTTCGGTTTATTTAGGTTTCGTATTTCTTAACAAATGTTCCGTCTTTATTTCAAATATTAATGTATGGTCAGTTTTCTAAGCTATTGATTATTGTCTGTTATTAATATTTACGTAGCGTGTGGGATTATTTATCGCGCTACCTTTTGCACAAATGCAAATAATTTATAATTGTCATTTTGTGTCATATTTTTTCACGGGACATTTTTGCATGTCATGTTGCTTATAATTCAGTGTATTTAAGTTAAAAATACATTGAACTGAACTGAACAGGTATGGGTAAGCTATTCCTAAAAGCCTCAGTTTTTCTTCAATTGTAATTAAAGTTGATTCTTTATTTTGTGACTTAGTAGTAACATATCTTGTATTAAGGTATTATACAGGATATACGTTCTTCGACTTGCATTAAGTTACCATCCAAGTTGAACGTAATTTATAGTAATTGCGCAAATTAGGCATTTTTATTTTTACATTTTTCGAGCTGTCATTATAACAGCGAACCATGGCAACGCCTAGTACTAAGTCTGAGGCGAGACTCAAACTCGCGGAAGCTAAACGTGCTCAATGTTTCATGCGCCTCCAAGGCATTTATGAGATGATCCCAAAGCTTAACAGCGACAAGAAGATTTTCTCGCAGTTCATCGCGCAAGCTCGATTGGTCGACCAACTGAGGAAAGATTTTATTGAGCTGATGGATGACGTCAATCTTCTGAACTTGGAGTTGGACCCAGAGTACATCGTGAACTATAGTGCAATGAGCGCATTTGAAGATATCTACTGCGTAATCAAATGTCAAATTTCAAAAATTGACGCACCTGCTTCGAGCTTCTCGACACCCCGGGAGTCAAGTCACTCATGTCACGACGACTCTATTAAAATTCCACGGATCGATCTGCCTTCGTTTGATGGAGATATTCAAAACTTTCCATTCTTTTATGAAACATTTAAGCGTGTTATACATGAGAATAAAAAACTTACAGATTCTGAGCGTGTTCATTATTTATTTAGTCATCTGACAGGAAAGGCAAAGTCTATCTGTGCGGGAGTTATACCTGCCGCAGAAAACTACAACACAGTTTGGGAAGCTTTAATCGCGAAATATGATGATAAACGCGCATTAGGTACGTCATATTTAAACCAGCTGTTTTCGATGAAGCCTGTCAATGTCAACGGTCCTTCGGCATCTAATTTAGAAAAAACAATTGATTCTTTTGCTGCTACTATTTCAGCAATAAGACAACTGAAGCTCGAGAACTTGAGTGATTTTATTTTCATTCATCTGGGTCTTAAGTTATTAGATTCAGATACAGATACGAGGTAGCAGCCCTGTGACCTCAGTAAGCGGATTGTGTGGAACGAAAATCAAGAAACCCATCCGAGGAGCTGTAAGCTTAACTTTTAGGTCAAGATATGATCCTAAATATCAATATACTATAGATGCGCTAGTTTTAGATGAAATTACGCTCGATTTACCCACCTGTCATATTGATTTATCGGCTCTATCGTCTTCTGATCTGCTTGATAATTTACATCTAGCAGATGACACCTGGGCTACCCCAGGCGAAATAGATGTGCTTCTTGGTGTTAAATTATTCGCCAAATTATTCATGACAGAGGTAATGGTAAACGAGCCTGGTCTGCCTGATGCTTTGAAAACTACGTTGGGGTATGTCATACTAGGTGATGCTCCCGCAGTCGACGCTTCCTATTCGGCTGCTGGGTATTTTACTTCTGTCGATGTAGGAAATTTGATGCAAAAATTTTGGGAAATTGAAGATTTAGATGGAGGAGTGATTCATAGTCCAGAAGACAGAAATGCTGAAGAGATGTTTAAAAATACTGTCAATCGCTTAGAAGATGGGCGGTATGAAGTAGCACTTCCATTTAAATTGGACCCAAGCAATTTAGGCGATTCCTACAAGATGGCTGAACGCAGGTTTTTATCGCTGGAAAGAAAATTTCGCTTGCAACCTGAATTGAAAACAGCTTACGATGAAGTGATTCGTGAACATATTGATAAAAGTTACTTATCTGAGGTTCCGAACGATAAGTCAAATGATGCTTATCATATACCTTCTCATGCAATTGTCCGTAATGACAGGACTACTACAAAGGTTAGAGTAGTTCTAGATGCTAGTGCGCAGACCACAAGCGGTTTATCATTAAATGATATTCTGCATGCAGGACCAAGTCTTCAAGCCGATTTGTTCTGCATTTTACTCAACCTACGATTGTTTTCCGTAGCTATCACGTCTGATGTACGTCAAATGTATCTGTGTATTGACGTACGGGGGGAGGATCGTCCTTATCAGCGTATACTTTTTAGGTTTAGCCCTGAGGAAAGTATTAGAGTGTTTCAGTATAATAGGGTAGCTTTCGGTCTACGCAGCAGTCCTTTTCTGGCACTGCGAACTGTCAAACAGTTAGTAGCCGACGAAGGTGATAAATACCCACTTGCAAAAGATATTGCATCTCGTGATATTTATATGGATGATGTAGCCAGTTCAGTTATTGACGAAGAGCAGGCTGTGCTTGCGACTAAACAACTGCTGGAATTGTTCTTGAAAGGCGGTTTCCAACTAGCTAAGTGGTCTTCAAATTCTGCAGCTGTTCTAAAGGAAATACCGGAAGAACTACATCTGTCCCAAAGTGTCACCTTCGATGATGATACAACATTGAAGATATTAGGTCTTCGTTGGTATCCTGGTGAAGACGTATTTAGGTTCCAGGTTAGCCCTGACGATCGACCGTGTAATAAAAGAAACATTCTGTCGGCAGTAGCTCGACTATTCGATGTTCTGGGCCTGGTTGCCCCTGTTATCGTATTCGCCAAGCTTCTTATAAAGGAGTTATGGTTGTTGAAAATGGACTGGAACGAATCGCCGCCTGATCATATCGTGCGTCAGTGGCAACAGTTCCAAAGTGAACTACCGCTACTTTCAAACATGAGTATCCCACGACATATTGGTGTTATTGAAAATTGCTCATTAACTATCGTCGGTTTTGCGGATGCTAGTGAAAAGGCGTACGGCGGAGTAGTTTACGCCTACGTAACCATTCCTAATGATGACCGAGGTCTCATTAATTTAATTTGTGCCAAGTCAAAGGTAGCGCCTGTAAAGGTTGTCAGCCTAGCAAGGTTGGAATTATGCGCAGCATTGCTATTGTCGCAGCTCATGAAAAGGGTTATTGATACCTACTCATCGAGATACCCAATTGACTCTGTATTGGCATTTTCGGATTCAACAGTAACACTTTGTTGGATTCATTCGTCGCCCCATCGATGGCAAACCTTCGTAGCCAATCGAGTTACCAAGATCCAAGAGAACTTGTCAAGTGATCACTTTCATCACATCAAGGGAACAGAAAATCCTAGCGACTGCTTGTCTAGAGGCTTAACTCCAGCTCAACTGGTGAACCATCCACTATGGCTATCGGGCCCTCCATGGATGAAGCTTTCAAAAACTGAATGGCCGATTCAAGCATTTGTACCGGACGAAGTTATCGCTCCTGAAGAAAAAACGGTTTCTTTATTTACATTTGACAATTCGAAAGACAACATAATTTACGACTTGTCGAAACGGTTCTCGTCATGGACAAGGTATGTACGCACAGTTGTTTATGTGTTGAAATTTATTAAAAAATTGCCTTTAGGTTCTATTAATGCTGATGACATAATAGCAGCCGAATTAGAGATTGCACGAGCTCTGCAAATGGTTTATTTCGGTCAACATATTTCAGACATGAACCTAAAGAAAGGTTTTACAAAGAGTTTAGCAAATCTGAAGCCATTTATTGATGATGGCATCCTTCGCGTTGGAGTAATTCCAGTGAAGATTACGATTATAAACACCCCGTGTTATTGCCACGTCGTGATCATATCATTAATCTGCTGATCGATCATTATCATCGACGCAATTTACATGCAGGACCTGAAACTCTTATATCTATTCTTCGACATCGATTCTGGATCATATCCGCTAGATGTATTATTCGGCATCGGATTCACTTATGCAATTACTGCTTCCGGATCAAGCCAAAGGCTAACTACCCAATGATGGCAGATTTACCAGCATGTAGGGTAAATCAAGTTGAAAAGGCTTTTATTCATACTGGGTGTGATTACGCTGGCCCATGGTATTGTACCCCTGTTCGACGAAGAGGAGCAAAGAGTCAAAAGGTGTATTTGTGCTTATTCACATGTCTCACAACGAGAGCAATTCATTTGGAACTTGCTACCGATTTAAGTACGGCAAGTTTTATGTCAGCATTTAAGCGGTTTTTATCCAGACGTGGTCCTGTAAAATATATGTACAGTGATAATGGAACTAACTTTCAGGGAGCCAATACGTATTTGAAGGAGCTTCATGACTTCCTCGCTAATGAATATCGTGATGCTTGGGAGAATGAACTATCCGCCAATCAAATAATTTGGCGATTTATCCCTCCTAGTGCTCCCCATTTTGGAGGATGCTGGGAAAGTAATGTCAAATGTGTCAAGTCTCATTTGTTTCGTACAATAGGTAAACAAATATTGTCATTTGAGGAATTAATGACAGTTTTAAGTCAAATTGAGGCTTTATTAAACTCGCGACCTTTATCCGTTCTAAGCTCTGATCCAGCTGAACCTTCTGCATTGACTCCAGCTCATTTTCTTAATGTTACTCCATTAACATATCTTCCAGCTGCGTCTGTTGCGGAGGTAACATCTGATCATCTTTTGCAAAGATATCAATTATTAGATCGTTTGACACAATCGTTTTGGAAGAGGTGGCGCGATGAATACTTGCACACGTTGCAAACTAGGCAAAAATGGAATACTCCTTCTCAACCTGTTAAGGAAGGAACAGTTGTAGTCATCCTTCAAGAGAACGTTATGCCTCTACATTGGCCGTTAGGTCTTATAACGGAGCTAATTGCAGGCAAAGATGGTATTGCTAGAGTTGCTTTAGTTAAAACAAAATCTGGCATACTTAAACGACCTTTAGTCAAATTATGTCCTTTGCCTTCGCAATGATATATTATTAGTTTTGTCTTATGTTATATAGGCCTAAATATAGTTATGTTATTTTAGTTTTCTCTGAGCAATAAGGATGCTATTTTGTGATAAATAATTTATTTGTGTTAACTATTTCGAAAGCTATTTCTTTCAAGGCCGGGGGAATGGTTTCGCAACTATGTAAAAACATTAAATACTTAAATGTGTCTCTACCTCCTTGTCGGGTTATCATTATTGGCCGGCAAGAAGAAAAGAAAATTATATATGTCATTCATCGACCGAAAACTCTAATGTCACAAATTTAATGAAGAGCAACACATGCATGTAAAATATAAATAGAAATCTAAACTACTTCAAGAAACCTATAATAAGTGCCGCTACCGTCTAGCTACAATGTTCACTCGATAAGGAAAAAAGGAACCAGTACATAATTATAATTGGTAAGTTGCACCCCCACGGGCGTTTGTCCGACCCTTGTTGTTAAACTATGACTGCAAATCATGAAATAATCAAAATACTCATCTCTCTCACACCACAGGAGACTGGTAACGCGCTAGACAAGGACGGCAAAGTCAACACTTCCCTCATAGAATCCATCCGCATGGGAACCACGGTGGCTACGAATGCGTTGTTGGAACGCAAGGGGGCAAAAATGGCGCTGGTCATCAATAAAGGATTTAAGGATTTACTGCTTATTGGGAATCAGGCGAGGCCTAATATCTTTCAACTGGTAAGTTTTCCACTTCTCAGCATACATTTACGCCACATTTTTCTAAAATGATTTCTATTTTTGTAATATTTGGTTGGAAAGACAACTCAAACTCATAACGGGGGTGTTTACGAGGCACTTTGGGGTCAAAACTCTTTTGGCCAAAATGGGTCTTTCTGACAGCATAGACTGTAGAATGTGTGGCTAAAAAGAGGAGACAATGAAACACTTGATGTGCGAATGTCATGCCCTCGCCAAACAAAGGATGAAAGACTTCGGAACCGGCTATCTGGAACCGAAGGAGGTCAAAACGCTACCGCTAGGGTCCATCCTCAAACATATTGAGTTGATAGAACAATCCCTGGGGTAGGTGAAACAGGGGGCAATTACACAAGATTTTTTCACTTTCAGATTCAGATTCATTTATTTCATGTATAGAAAATTACATAATATGCATAGTTGTAGCGATATAAGAATATCTAACATGATCGTCAATGAAAAATAATAATAATAACAAAGTAATCAAATAAAAAATGCAATAAAATAAAATAAAATTATTGCTCCCAATAAGGATTGTCTCAAGTGAAATAAAAAATAAAACAAAAGTAAGTAAGTATTAAAATACTTATACAATGATCAATGATATGCAATGAAATGAATTAAAATGTCAATTACTAAATAAATCCACAACAATAATTACAAATTAAAATTGGAACAAAGAAATATGTATAAAACAAAAATATCTCCCAATAAGAATCGTCAATAGGTACACAAAACAATAATTAAAGTAGGTATGAGCTCCCAATAAGGATTGTCAACAAAAAACAATGTCAATAATATTAATAAAATACAATAATATTATAAATTTAATTCCATGTATTCTTTCACAGAATACAGAGGGTTTTTTAACAAAAGGTTTCTCAATTTGCGTTTAAATGTTACGTCAGATGTTTCTTGCCTTATATCGGCAGGTAGGCGCTCAAAATACGTGGGGCCGATTAACGAACTCGTGGATTCCTCGTTGAAAGTGCCATGCGACGTGGAACAGTTCTCAGGCGTCCCGTGTTTCGAAGTAGTTTCCCCGAGCAGTTTACTCGAGGAAACTGGGACATATTATTTCTCACAAACATTAACATGTCGAACATGTGTTGTGAGTAGTGAGTCATTATGCGTTGCGAAATGAATAATTCTTTACAGGGGTGTCTATGCTTCACTCCAGCAAGTGTGCGAATAGCTCTTTTTTGCACGACGAGGACTCTTCTAGCATCTGTGGAATTACCCCAGATGAGTGTGCCATACGACATGATGGAGTGAAAATGAGCATAGTACACCTGCTTTAGAGCTTCACCCGAGATAAGTGGTTTTAGTTTTCGCAATGCAAACGCAGCGCCACCCAACCTTTCGCACACATTATCGACATGGCACTTCCAGTTTAGATTAGAGTCGACTATAAACCCAAGGAATCTACTCGCGTCGTAAAGTGGTAGCGGACTGTTGGCAATACAGGGAGGTAATGGAGTCTTTCGGCCAGAAAACAGCATTATGTTTGATTTGGAGCAATTTAATAGCAGGCCGTTCGCAGAAAACCATGCCTGTAACTGCTCACAAGCATTGCTGATCTTCAAACTTAGCTGATCGTAAGATTTTGCGCTGACCAACACAGTTGTGTCGTCCGCAAACAAAACAGACAAACCGGCTACAATGTTTGACGGCAGGTCGTTTATGTACAGCAAGAACAGAGTGTTTCCGAGGGCGGACCCTTGCGGAATACCGACATTTACGAACCCCGTGTCAGATCGTAGCTGTTTGCAGTCTGTGAGCAGTTTCACGACTTGTTTGCGGCCCGACAGAAAACACGTGAACAATTTAAGAGCATTATCTTGGACGCCATAGAGTTTCAATTTGTTTAGTAGTAATGCATGGCTAATTACGTCAAATGCCTTTGACAGATCACACAATATTCCAGCCATCTTGTTTTTGTCATCCAACCCAGTCACTATACAATCAAACATCCTGTATGCCGCGGTAGTTGTAGACATTTTCTGTCGGTACGCAAATTGATTGTCCGTTAGCAGGTGGTTTGATTCCAAGTGACACATTAGCTGAGCTGACAAAATGGATTCAATCATTTTTGATACAATTGGCACAATTGTGATAGGCCTATAGTTATTGATGTCGCACCTGTCTCCCTTACCCTTAAAGACAGGACACACCCTGGTATTTTTCAAAATATCAGCATATGTTCCATCTTCAAACATAAGGTTTATTATACACAAAAGATCCCAATGGGTCGAAGTGTATCCGTAAGGGCCCCACCAATAAGATAAGATAATATTTGGTTGAGTAACTATGAAAAGAATCATAAATAGAATATTATGGCTTATAGAATATTGTAAAATAAAACTATTTCGAACATAATTGGTCCAGCCGTTTTTAAATAATTACGGAACCCTGACATTACACTGAGCGTGGCGCGACATGCTCTTGGCCGGTTTCTTACAATTCTCCACTCTGTGCGAAAATTGAAGGCTCTTGTAGAAATTCATGTGCATACATCAGAGTTGGGCAAAAAGTAATATAATATTCCGTCCGATTACTTTTGTACGTGTACTTTGTAATATTACATAGGTACATCACGTGCTTTCACTTTCCAAACAAACTGTATTTAAATCCCAGGATATAAAGCGACCAGACGTCCTCTACTCCGAAGTAATCGAAGTCGACTGCCGCGTCATACCAGCCTTGGAAGACCGCTGCCAACTTGGCGCGCTAAAATCAAAATGGCGGCCAGTCACTGGCATCACTGGCGAGAAGATGTTGGTCATGACAGAGCTGGATGAGGAAGCGGTGAAGCAAGATCTGAGGAAGCTGAGGGAGAAAGGGATAGAGAGTGTGGCGGTTGTGTTGGCGCATAGTTATACTTATCGTGAGCATGAGGTTAAGATTGGGAAGATTGCTGAAGAGATTGGTGAGTTTTCTATTTTTTTGCAATCTTTTATATTTTTTTGTACAGATGGTGCGTTTTTTAGGCTCTAGTGCTAGAAGTGTGCCATTTTACGTCAGGTCCAAATCTTCGGAGGGCCATCTGTAGATACTAAAAAACGTCGTACGAGACACGTGCAAAAACGAAATTCGTAACTCGTGTCGATTGAACATCGCCACTCGTTTCGAATTTCATGTTTTTCGCACTTGTGTCGTAATGTACTAATTCAACACTCTGTCCTATAATCCCTGTCAGTAAAATAAAAGGTAGACAAATTCAAATGTTCTATGGGCAGACAACTCTTTGCTATACATTTTATGAATTTTCTGCCTTTTTCTACTGCCAGGGATTGTCGGACAGAATATAAGACTCATTTTTGAAACATACTATTTATATTCAATCGATTGAGCAGAATTTTTATATACTTGTAAGTCGGATGACAATGCAATAAATATCATGAAGCTGATCTGATGATGGAGTTGGAAGATCACCGGAACTTGGTGACGAAACGCGGGTAGACGAAACGACTTAAGAAAAAAATAAAAGCTTGCCCCTTGATGGATCCGAATGTACCAGGACTCTATAAACACTGAGAAGCTATTCCCCACAGGGTACCCCTTGTCTCTCTCTCGCATGCGGTAACGTCTATGGTGCGTCTCGCTCCCCGCGGCTACACCGCGGCTGCAGACGCGTCTTTGACGCCACACTTGCAACTTTTACATACCGTCGGCTGAGAATGCAATTGTGCTATACGCCACTTGCCTTGGTTTACAGGAGAGCAAAATGAAACAAAAAAAAATATTTCTTGAAATGTCTTATAATTTTGCAATATTTAACTTAACTGACACTTTAGTATATTCATTTACTATTTTTTGTTATATACAATTAATGTTTAACTTATTATAGTCATGAGATATAAGTAGTTTTACAATTGCCATATCCATTTTGGTAAGAAAATGTTTAACTTGCTATGTATGATATGACACAAAGTTATGGATGTGTCACAAAATGTTAGTGCAATGTCAAGAAAGGTAGACATTAAAAAGCAATTGTTAATGCAAATAAAAGTTATTCTACGACTAGATTTATTTCAAGTCAAGACGATAATTTATCTCAAGTATGAAGACATACTTATTCACGTGAATATGGTGCCAATATTGATTCCCCATATTTATGTGAATATTTTTTTACTTTCTTGTAAATAGGTACCATCTAAGGTGACCTTCTCTATTTTGTGAAATGATAAGCTTTTGAACGATATCTAGTGCTAATGTCGATATTAAAAAATATCGATGAGAACAGCTTATAATACGTTTACTAATGAATGACATATTAACGTTATTATTTCTTATCAACTAATAAAATTACAGTTTAACTACACGCTCTATAAATTAAAAGACATGTCATATAATATGTACTTCAGGAACAGTGACCGAGGCCTCCTGTTGCCAGGACTTAAATAGCATGGCATGGCAGGAAAGCAGGAGATCGCTGGTTCGATTCCAGTCCTGGTCATTGGGAGTTCGGTCACTTTTTCTGTAGTATATGTCATTTCTTACAATTTATGGTTAGGTACCTAATCGTAATTATACATATTATGTAGGTATTTATACCACCAACTTATTAAGATAAAAGCTTGAAGCTTGAAGTATGAATGACACAAATCATTATAAATCAAACCTACCTTCTTTATTGTCATTTATCAAAAGAGAGGGTAGGTAAAAAAAAGTATCGAATCGATACAATCAAATCGATTAATGGATTATAATAAAAATAAAATAACAAAAATGTTGATCGGTTAGTCGCTTGGCACACTGATAAATAGCTGTTAACCGTAAATTTATGTCATGTCCGGACATGGCACAATATTGTAATCACTATGTATTGCGGTTTGAGGATATGGCACAAAAATATATGTTTTTTTTAAGTATAAATTAAGAATTTTTAAAAATCGATTACTGTTATAAACTACAAAAAAAATATTCTATCAAGAACCATTAAAAACCGATTTTGCTTAAAAATGGATATGGCACAATTGCATTCTCACCCGACGATACATTGATTCTAAAAACTCTAATGTGTCAACGTTAAGCTAATCTAAAACGTCAATGTTTCCGTACCTTAACTTGTATCTTCATAGATCGGGCTACATCTTCGGAACTAAACCTAAATACGGGTTTCCAAAGTACCAGGACTTCAGAAACACTAAGAAGCTATTCCCCACAGCGTTTCCCCTCGTCTCCCTCTCGCATGCGGTAACGTCTATGGTGCGTCTCGCTCCCCGAGGCTATACGGCTGCCGCCGACGCGTATTTGACGCCACACTTGGAACTTTTACATACATTGATCCTAAAAATTCTAATGTGTCAACGTTAACCTAATCTAAAACGTCAATGGTTTCGTACTTTAACTTGTATCTTCATAAATCGGGCTACATCTTCGGAGCTTACCCTCGACACGCGTCTCCAAAGTACCAGGACTTCAGAAACACTAAGAAGCTATTCCCCACAGGGTTTCCCCCTGTCTCTCTCTCGCATGCGGTAACGTCTATGGTGCGTCTCGCTCCCCAAGGCTATACGGCTGCCGCCGACGCGTATTTTATGCCACACTTGCAAGTGATCCTAAAAACTCTAATGTATAAACGTTAAGCTCACAAAACAGAAAAAACAGTAGAAGCGTAATGTAAGCGCAGCGCGTGTGGCAATAGTAAGCAGCGCAAGGCTTACTTGCACAAAAGTTAACCACAGTAGGCCGTCAGTTCTCTAAGCGCGCTCACGTGAGATCGTTTTCGAATAAATCCGAAAAAGAATGTGCAAATATGCCTTTTTGTGCCGTTTTGTGATGTAAAAGTAATAGCCAGAAGTCAAACCTCACCAATGAAGGTATTTCATACCACCGGAAGTTCTTAATTTGTTAATATTTTAATATTTTCTAAAATATTTCGTCTTCCGCAAGATGTTTGTACTACACTAAATAAGAAACAACTTTATATGCCAATAATAAGGTCGTTTCTTATTTGGCATGAAACTATGGAAATTTCTAGAATTTCGGAACGATAGGCTGAGTAGCGGCCAATGCGAGGAAAGGGTCCAAAAAGGTATCGATATCGATATTTTATTTCGTCGATATACCTACCTACATTAGTTGTCTTGAGCCGATTAAGTGAAAAAAAATTAAACATGTTCTCTATAATCTTTATTTATTTAATCGGGTTTCCGACTGTCATCGTCATCATCATCATCATCTCAACCTTTTGCTGCCAGCTGCTGAGCGTAGGCCTACGTATCATCATATTATAATATTGTGGATATTAAGGTTTCGTGGCCAAATCATAGTTTCGCCATGTCCGCCCGACTGTCATCGTCATCATTATCATCATCTCAACCTTTTGCTGCCAGCTGCTGAGCGTAGGCCTGCATGTCATCCAATTATAATATTGTGGATATTAGGGTTTCGTTGCCAAATCATAGTTTCGCTATGTCCACCCGACTGTCATTGTCGTCATTATCATCATCACCCTAAGACTACTACCTTACCTACTGCTTAGTATAGATCCCCACATCCTCATATTATAATATTGTGAATATTAAGATTATATTGTCAAATTATAGTTTCGCCATGTCTGCCAGACTGTCATCGTCATCATCATCATCATCATCTCAGCCTTTTGCTGCTAGCTGCTGAGTGTAGGTCTGCTTATCATAATATTATAATATTGTAGATATTATAATATTAGTACATAAACATAGTTTCACCATTTCCGCCCGAATGTCATCGTCATCATCATCATCTCAGCCTTACTTACTGTGAGCATGAGCATATCCTAATATTATAATATTATGGGTGTGAATTTTAAGGTGCCGTTCTCAAATTATCGTTATCATTATCTGCCCGACTGTCCATCTGTCTGTTTTTAATTATTCAAAAGGTTATGAATTAATTATTTGTTATATATTATTATTATATTTGTTTTATTTAAAAATGCTCCGCTATCTAAAATTATATAATATAAAAGTGCTCCTTTCAATGTCAAAGTGATTACTTACTTACTTTTAATGTCAAAGTAATCACTTTGACATTAAAAGAAGCACCATTAATTTTAGTCACACCCTGGGTAAATATGAGTTCCGTAATAACCAAACTAGAGAACCAAAGATATAGTATAGTAGTCTTGGCTGAGACCTTGGAGGACTTAAGTAAGTACTACGCTCGTTGACCTCAGTAAAGCCTCCGAGCGAGTTGGTCTTAGGATGAACATGGATAAGACTAAAATCATGTCAAATTCCCATGTAGCACCAACTCCCGTAATAATCGGAGACTACACTCGAATTCGTAGACGAATATATATACCTAGGACAAACTATCCAGTTAGGTAGGTCCAACTTCGAGAAAGAGGTCAATCGTCGAAGCCGACTCGGTTGGGCAGCGTTCGGGAAGCTACGACACATATTTTCGTCCAATATTCCGCAGTGTTTGAAGACGAAAGTCTTTGATCAGTGTGTGTTGCCAGTGATGACATACGGTACTGAAACGTGGCCGCTTACAATGGGCCTCATAAGAAGGCTCAAAGTCACCCAAAGGGCAATGGAGAGGGCTATGCTAGGAGTCTCTCTGTGTGATCGGATGAAAAATGAGACCATCCGCAGCAGAACCAAAGTAACCGAAATAGCTCTCCGAATCGCTAAACTGAAGTGGCAGTGGGCGGGGCACATTGCGCGTAGAACCGATGGCCGTTGGGGCGGGAAGGTTCTTGAGTGGCGGCCACGTACCGGAAGGCGTAACGTGGGTAGGCCCACCACAAGGTAGACTGATGACCTGGTGAAGGTCGCAGGAGTCCTCTGGATGCGGGTGGCGCAGGACCGGTCATTGTTGCAATCTTTGGGGGAGGCCTATGTTCAGCAGTGGACGTCTTTCGGTCAGCCGAAAGACGTCCACTGCTGATGATGATGATGATGATGATGAAAAACCAAAGCAAATCGAAGAAATGTACTTTTTCATCACACTTGCTTTGTAAGCGCCCCATTGCTTGCATGCATCGCGGGAGTATTCCCTAGGGAGTTATAGAAAAGTTGGTACGTCATTTAACAATATTTTGTCTTAAAACAATTTTTTTTGCTTAGAAGTGTGATGAAAAACTTTGTATGCATCACGGTCGGTAAGCGGAATACTAACTCGAGTCATTAAAATCTAACACTCTAGTTAGAAGTACCGTAATTACCTCCCTAGATGCCCAATGCTATTACTTCATATATATATAATTATATATATTTTATCGATATAATACCGACTCTTGCACAGCACTATGCCGCTTGTTAGCCATAACGTGCAAAAAGCAGCCTATCTCTTTTACTCTTGGGAAATGCCACGTATGTGGGAGAGAGAACAAGGATTCGCCATCTATTGGGGAGTTGCTGAACTATTGAGTTTTAGTTATAAACAGACTTATGCTACTCGACGCTAGATGGCAACACTCTCTTTGCAAGTTAGTAGTAGCAAGCGAAACGTCGTAAGTAATAAAACGAGTAGTATAATTTTGCTTTTGTCGCATTCGAAATAAAGTTTATTTTTGTATAAGATTTTATAACCAATAAGCTTTCAGATACTTCTGTGTGCATGTTTGCGCCAGTGTGAGTGTGGCGACATCGGTTCTCTCGAGAATCGGGGTATAAGCCGCTTCTACGTTATTTTTTGTTCTGTGGTTAAGCTAATCTAAAACGTCAATGGTTCCGTACCTTAACTTGTATCTTCATAAATCTGACTACATCTTCGGAACAAAACCTAAATACGGGTTTCCAAAGTACCAGGGCTTCAGAAACACTAAGAAGCTATTCCCCACAGGGTTTCCCCCTGTCTCTCTCTTGCAAGCGGTAACGTCTATGGTGCGTCTCGCTCCCCAAGGCTGCCGCCGACGCGTATTTGACGCCACACATACTTGCAACTTTTACATACATTAATCCTAAAAACTCTAATTTGTCAACGTTAAGTTAATCTAAAACGTCAATGGTTCCGTACCTTAACTTGTATCTTCATAAATCGGGCTACATCTTCGGAACAAAACCTAAATACGGGTTTCCAAAGTACCAGGACTCCAGAAACACTAAGAAGCTATTCCCCACAGGGTTTCCCCTCGTCTCTCTCTCGCATGCGGTAACGTCTATGGTGCGTCTCGCTCCCCGCGGCTATACGGCCGCCGCCGACGCGTATTTGACGCCGCACATACAACGCTACCTGCACGGGTTTGCGCGGGGCTTCACGGATGATCTGAAGGGAACCAATGTGCTGTTTATGCAAAGTGACGGTGGTCTGACGCCTATGGAGTTGTGAGTATCTTTAAAAGCAAATTACTTGTACATTTAGATCACGTCTTCGAAATTGATAAAAATTGGTAGACTGGTCAAGTCAATGATGCTGAGCAAGTCTCCTAAAACATCCCAGAAACCTTGCATGGAAGTTTCCTTTGAGAGAGCTGGCAGCTTCCTATCGCAGCGTATTGGCATAGCTATACAGCGAGGGAATGCTGCCAGCATCTTTGGGACAATGTCTAAGGGGCCATATTTAGATTTATAATTTTTTATTTAAGCCTTTAGCCCGTAGGGATATTTTATAAGTTTTATATGAGTCGCTTAACTTCAAACCTGCTAATAGAGTGCATATTAAATTGCAATTGCTTAGTTTTTCTTTAAACTTCAATTCTATTGACAGAGTGGATTTACCTGGGTTTGAAGTTAAGCGACTCATATATAAGTTTTTGGTTAATAATTTAATTTAGTTTTGTTATATAGTTATAGTTTACCTATATTTAAATATAAATAGGTTCAACGGTTCGCGAGCGATTCTATCCGGACCGGCTGGTGGTGTCGTGGGATACGCCATGACATCGTATCAGAAGGAGACTGGTCTTCCAGTTATAGGTAAGGTTCTTTATTTTTTCTACTCGTGTAAGTCTAAGGCTTGAGCGGACGCTCGAGCGGAGCGGGCAGCGGGGTGTGCGGTAGGGCGTCCATGTTAAACAAATGCAAACGTACCCCCTTATTCATAAACGTTTGTTAACTTAACAAGCCGCTAATAATTGTTTGTCCCTTTCGGTCTTAACAATGTGTCCATAAGAACAAAAGGGACAAATAATTATTAGCGGCTTATTAACCCTTAACTTGTTAACCCATAATATGTTAACAAACGTTTATGAATAAGGGGGTTATACTCAACGCGCCGCTTAGCGTTGAACATGTAGGAAAAAATCAAATGTTTTTTTCGGGAATGTATCGAGGGTTTGGTGGGCAAACCCGATAAGTCGAGATCGAGATATTTTTCCATTGAAATGACAACCGAAAGTCAATGTCGTATAGTTCGTAGTTTAAAAATCGGTTTGCTCGACTTATTGGGTTTGACCAGTCAACCCTCGGTATTTAAAATCGTAATTTCCCCGTTTTTTTTCGGTATTTACAGAAATAATCAATGTTACTGTCACTCTAACTTCTCCATCTATTTCAATTGACTTTTCCTCGATGACATCGCGTTCTCCTGGCATAAGCGAAAATTAGACCTAATTCACATTGGTAAAGTTAAAATTAAAGTTGAAACTTTTATTGATTTTTCCATTAAACTGGGAAAAAAACGAGCTGTTTCGCTCGCCGGTCGCGCCGCTCAACGCTCGCCACTCAAGCCTTACACTAAAGCCTAACCCCCTTATTCATAAACGTCTGCTGACTTAACAAGCCGCTAATAATTGTTTGTTCCTTTCGGTCTTAACAATGTGTCCATAAGAGCAAAAGGGACAAACAATTATTAGCGGCTTGTTAAGTTAGCAGACATTTATGAATAAGAGGGTATGTATACGCTTTACCACCGTACCGGGATAAAATATATTGGTATCACAGATGTCATGTATACCGTACAAGCAAACGTATCTACTTAGCGTGTCAAACGAACTCAGTGAAATCCACTGAGTTGTCAGTCTTTAATCGCAGCTTGCAGCTTTCAGGCATCAAATTTTGTAACTTGAAGTGAACAAAAACATTAATAATGCCTCCTTAAGTAATATTAATTGCAACAACACAAACAAATATGAATACTCAAGGGCCTGAGACATATTTAAAATAGCCAAGTAACAACTTCAGTACAAAATCTGACACGCTCGGCCGCCATACAAATGAATGAACTTGTTTCTTCTATCCAAATCTAATTCTGTGATTGGTATGTTGCAGGGTTCGACATGGGTGGTACTTCCACCGACGTGTCCCGATACGCGGGCGCGTTGGAACATGTCCACGAAGCTACCACTGCCGGTGTCACCATACAGGCTCCTCAGTTGGGTAAGTTAGTGCCACACACCAGTGGCACCCCTACAGGGCCGGATGTAAGGGGGGGCAACCGGGGCTACAGCCCCGGGGCCTCCACAAAAGAGGGGCCCCCTCAATAGCGATTTCGAAAAAAAAAAATCAAATTTCAACTAGTAAAAGTAGTAATTTTTTTTTGAGTATTGAAAGTGATCTACTCCTGGAACTGGATTTCAGCGAAATCATCAATGATTTTTCGGCGAAAAATGCTCGGAAGATTCCGTTCGTCAACGTTTAATTTTAAATTTAATTTCAAGTAATTCTTGTTTCCAATAATATTTATATGTCTGTTAAATAATAGAATAATCTATACTAAACTTGTTTCCACAAACAATATTTATTGAAAAACTTGACTGAAATAAAAATGTCTACTTTATTTGGAACATAATTGGGGGCCAGGGGGCCTCCACTCCTTTGTTGCCCCGAAGCCTCTCAACCTCTAAATCTGGCCCTGCACCCCTAAATAGTTATTTACAACAAATTGCCGGAAAAAATTACTTTGGCACCTTCATTAAAAAGCTTTAAAGTTAGACTGAAACGTTGGCTTCTGGAACACACATTTTATAGCTACGATGAATTTCTAAATATGAACTGTAGCTAAATCGTAATTCGATGTGAATGAATATTACTGAATATTATTGTTGGTATTTATTGTTACAAATGTACTTTTTCTGTATATTATTATATAAAAAAAAAATATGACAAATGACCTGATGTAACTAAAAACCGAAGAGCTGGCGACTTCCTCGCACAACGCATCAGTATTGCGATACAGCGAGGAAATGCCACCAGCATCCTCGGTACAATGCCACAAGGGCCAATCGTAGATATAGGTTAGGTTAAGTAGATTAGTTAGATTTAATCTATGTACATAAATTGTAGTAATGACCTGTAATATTACAAATATTATGAATAAGAAATATGAATATGAATAGATGATACAAATGTGGAAAGTAGGTTTTTTTCGGGACGAGGGTCGCTGACTATCGCCCTCCATGCTAAGCCACTGCATACAACATTTTACAATGAATTATGCGAAGAAAACTAGACTATCTCGGCAGTACCAACCAGGCCGTGCGGAAAAGTACTATGAAAACTCATTCCTACACGCCTGCGGAAAAGTATCACTTTCTGTGCATAAGTTTACCGTTAAAAAGAGCACTTTCTGACCATATGCATTGTAAAAATATTTAAAAGCCAACATTTTTGTTTAGTTTTAGTTCCTTGTTCGAACTAATGCTACATAAATGCTTTTTGTCTTATCAATTTCAATAAAAAATCGTTTCTTTTACTTCACGTTTTTAAATATTTTCACTTTTCAGTTCCTCTGCGATTTCTCCGTTAGAATGCATATTTTATGCTGTACAAGATAAACTTAATTTAAATATATCTTAACCTAATAACCACACTACAATGTCTACAATGGATGCCACTCGGAATGTGGCGCTGGTTTTCAGGGCAACCAACATTAACATTTTGAGCAAAGAGAGGTCACAATAAAATTAAATAAAAGAACATGGTAATGCATTATAAAAAGTCGGAAGTCGGAACATTGAGTATTTAGTGAAGGCATGTAATTTGGGCCCGATTTTAACAAACTTTTATTCGAACTTACTCACAAATAGTAATGTCTAAACTCCATAGTAATTTGACAACACCTCTGAGAGTCAGCGTTATTCTTCATATATTTTGGTGAAATGGTGCCTTAGAAGACAATACCAAGTTACAAATTCCACTAACCGCTTCTTTAATTTAATTTGCCAGATATAAACACAGTGGCCGCTGGCGGTGGTTCTATGCTGACCTTCCGCTCCGGACTCTTTGCCGCCGGTCCGGAGTCCGCCTCGGCACACCCCGGCCCCGCCTGCTATAGGAAGGGCGGGCCTCTCACTGTCACTGATGCCAATCTACTGCTGGGTGAGACACCTCTTACAAATCCTGATGCCCTGGTACTTCAGCCTTCTTAACTTCAACAGATCGGCTCCGCCTGAAAAGGTAGTCTTGTCAACTATCACTGACGTTAATCTACTGCTGGGTAAGATATCTCTTACAAATCCTGAGGCCTCGGTACTTTTGGTTCAGCACACCCCGGCCCCGCCTGCTATAGGAAGGGGACCTCTCACTATCACCGATTCACCGATGCCAATCTACTGCTGGGTGAGAATCTTCTACAAAGTCCTGATGGCCTGGTACTTTTGGTTCAGCACACCCCGGCCCCGCCTGCTATAGGAAGGGGACCTCTCACTATCACCGATTCACCGATGCCAATCTACTGCTGGGTGAGAATCTTCTACAAAGTCCTGATGGCCTGGTACTTTTGGTTCAGCACACCCCGGCCCCGCCTGCTATAGGAAGGGCGGGCCTCTCACTGTCACTGATGCCAATCTTCTGCTGGGTGAGAATTTCCTACAAAGTCCTGATGGCCTGGTACTTTTGGTTCAGCACACCCCGGCCCCGCCTGCTATAGGAAGGGCGGGCCTCTCACTGTCACTGATGCCAATCTTCTGCTGGGTGAGAATTTCCTACAAAGTCCTGATGGCCTGGTACTTTTGGTTCAGCACACCCCGGCCCCGCCTGCTATAGGAAGGGCGGGCCTCTCACTGTCACTGATGCCAATCTTCTGCTGGGTGAGAATCTCCTACAAAGTCCTGATAGCCTGGTACTTTTGGTTCAGCACACCCCGGCCCCGCCTGCTATAGGAAGGGCGGCCCTCTCACTGTCACCGATGCCAATCTACTGCTGGGTAAGAATCTCTTAGGGACTGCCGTTGCCCTAGTGCTTTTAGAACCTACAGTACACCCCGGCCTCGCCTGCTATTATAGGAAGGGGGGGTCCTCTCACTGTCACCGATGCCAATCTAGTAGTAGTAGTAGTAGTAAAACACTTTATTGTACAGAAAAAAAACAAATCATAACATGAAAAATAATCACTTTTAAAATAAGTACAAAGGCGAACTTATCCCATTAAGGGATCTCTTCCAGTTAACCCTTGAGCAGTTGAGGAGAACTAGACACAGAAGGCAGACAAACTGTACAAAGTGAAGAGAAAAAAAAAAAAATAGTAATAAAAAAGCTAATCTAATCAAGATATGTATACACATACACATATAATATAAATATCCAAATATATACTCATAAACCTACATAATATATACACATGAACAATATACATACATAATACATACATACATACATACTACATACCGCACATGAAATAGTCAACACTCGTCTGCAAGCCACAACTTCTTCAGATTAGCTTTCAGCGACGCGACCGACTGACACTGTCGAAGAGAAAGAGGCAAAGAATTCCATAACTTGACAGCGTAAACGGAGAAGGACTTATTATAGGATCGGTGCTTGTGGGAAGGAATAGAGAGGGACAAATTCACACTAGAACGGAGACGATGACCACTACCGTCTGCCAAATACTTAAATCTATCTGAAAGGTAAGGAGGAGAACACGGACTAAACAAAACATTAAAAAGAAAGGAGAGTATATGTAAGTCGCGTCTTCGGCGGATAGGAAGCCACTTAAGACGAGAACGAAACGATGAAACGTGGTCAAACTTACGTAAGCCAAAAACGTAACGTATACAGACGTTTTGCAATCGTTCAAGTTTGTCAAGCAGTTCCTCAGTAAGGTCCAGAAATGCAACATCCGCATAGTCAAGAATTGGAATTAAAAGGGTTTGAACAAGGACAACTTTAGTAGGAAATGGAAGGAAACTTTGGAGGCGTCGTAGCGAGTGCATGGAAGAGAAGAGTCTTCTACTAATTTCTGAGACATGAGGTGCCCAAGAAAGAGTCTGATCCATGACAATGCCTAAATTCTTGACAGTCGGTGAGAGAGGAATGTGAGTTCCGTCAAAGTAAATTTCAGGCATTGTCACATCAGACAACCTGGAGATAAAATAAGGACTACCAATCACTATTGCTTGCGTCTTCTTAGCATTTAACATCAAACCATACGAGCCAGCCCATTCGCGTATAAAATCCAAATCACGGTTTATTTGGCCTACCAGAGTCCCTAATTCATCTATACCTGCCGCAGCATAGATTTGCAAGTCGTCAGCATAAAGGTGGTAAGACGAAACTAATGATTTTGTGATCCCATCAATAAACAAGGAGAAAAGCAAAGGAGATAACACCCCGCCCTGAGGCACTCCCGCGGTCAGATCACTCCAGGACGAATAGCGGTCATCAACTTTAATTCGTTGACGCCTTCCCAATAAATAATCTCGAAACCACGCAAGAACCGAGGTGGATAGGTTATAATTATGTAATATTGCAAGAAGTATTTCAAAATCTACGGTGTTGAATGCACTACTGAAATCCAACAAAACCAAAATTGTAAGCTCTTTATTTTCGATATTAAGCCGAATATCGTCAGTGACTTTAACCAGGGCCGAAACAGTACTATGCCCGGGGCGGAAACCAGATTGACAGGGATTAAATAGTTTATATTGATTTAGGAAAGAAGACAGGTGTTTGTGAACAAAGTGTTCGATAACTTTAGAGAGAATTGGAAGAATTGAAATGGGACGATAATGGGAAACGGACGTAGGATTAGAAATTTTAGGTAAAGGAATAACATTAGCAAGTTTCCAAGATGATGGGAAACTACTTGAAGAGAAAGAAAAGTTAATAATCTGGGCTAGAATGGGAGAAATGACTTCCGCCACGAGCATAATCATATCCAAGCCAAGGCTATCCTCACCAACTGCTTTCGTCTTAATAGATTTAAGGATAGAAAGGATCTCCTGAGGTGATATTTGCCTAAAATGAAACAACGGAATATTCGGAAGTTGGGAGTCAGACAGGAGAGATAAAGTGCGTTGTTTCACCAAAGGGTCAAGGTGAACCGGTGAGGTGCTAAAATGCAAATTCATTGCATCCAGATCAGGGACACCTGTGGAACATAACTGAGATTTCCCCACTCCGAGCGATTTCAGGAACTTCCATAGCTTAGCGGGTGGACAGTTCTCCACGGATTGATGGATATACTGACGCCTTGCAAGTCTACATGCTTTGTTGCAGCGATTCCGCAAAGATACATAGGCGTGCAGGTTGGTATCTGAGGTATCCCTGCGAAGCCTGACGCGAGCACGATTGCGTTTAGCCATAAGTGACTTTATGTCACCAGTCAGCCATGGAGCCGGATAATGTTTGACCCGTGTTGGCTTTAACGGAGCGTGCCTATCAAAAGACGCAAGCAAAACGGCATTGAAAGCTCTTACCTTACCCTCTACCTCATTGCAACCGTCAACGATCGACCAGTCAGCATTGCGCAGATCCTCAAGGAGGGCCTGCTGGTCAACATCATGGAGGTTGCGCCGCAATACAATCCTATGGCGTTTTTTAGGGGGGCGGATTTTTAATGATGCATAAATCAGGTCATGATTCGAGAAAGCGGCGGCATTCAGTTGACCATATCTAGCAACAATATTCACAGAAGTTAAAATTAAATCTAATAGGGAGGGCGGACCATTATGCGGAAAGTGAGTAGGACCGAGGGGTAAAACTTCGAGATTGACGGAGGAGACTAAATAATTTAGTTTTTGCGAACGATGATCATCTTTTAATAGACAGGTATTGAAGTCCCCCATAATTATACGATGATCGAAGCGCGGTGACAGATCAACTAATGTATGTTCGAGGATATCAAAATAATTAACGCTAGAAGAAGGACTGTAGAAGACTCCCAGAAGAAGATTGCTATGATGCAGTGTGACACTGAGGAAAAGGAATTCCGGGCAGTTTAGAGAGGCTGCGGGAGACTGAGCAACTACTTGACACATGAAATCGCTCTTTATATAAATGGCAACACCACCACCCCTTACCACACTGCCGCCATCTCTAATGCCAGTTCGGTCATTTCGAAATAAACGGTACCCAGGCAGTGGATAAAGAGTGGACGGAAGCGATGGCTTAAGCCAGGACTCAGAAACGAGAATCGCGTGTACGTTATTGTTATTGGCCTCAAAAGTGGCTAGTAAATCAGGGAAATGTGCCGGGATGCTCTGAGCGTTAATGTGTACAACGTTAAACTGCTTACCCGCCGAACTAAAAGTATTAAATAACCGATCGCTCAAGTCGGGCATATCCGACGCATCGCTAAAAGAGTCGTAAAGGCTAGAAGAGGACAGAGAGAAGAATTCGCTATCTAAACTAGTGTTAAAGTCATCAGACATTTGCGGTAAGTAATAAAATTAAAATAAATAAATATATTATTATAAAACGAATTATATTTGTATATAAGTATAAGACAATTGTAATATATTGCGCAATATTATAAATTTAGAAACTACGTATTAAAACAGCCTCCTCAATTACTCGCCAGCAGCTGGCACTAAAAGCATTTAAGTAATAAATTTAATAACAACAACATTAAGAAAAACAGAATTTCAATCATTAAAATAATAAAAATCCATTTAAGGTAAAATCTACAAATCTCTAACATTTCAGGGCATGCCAACATAACACATAAAAGAAAGCCCTCACGAACAAACAATATGCATAAGTGGAACGCAGCCTGTCAGTTTCGTCAAGCGCACCGACCGACAGGGATGACAGTGACGTTTCGCACATAAAAGTGAAGTTGGTAGCGTTTACAAATTCATATTACACCGCACGATATAAAATTAAGTTTTCTTAGGCAAAACTACCTTAAATTTAATACAAAATTAACAAAATCATAGACTATGCCTTCAAGATGGCAGGCACGTACCCAAAGGATTATTAAAAAGAAGTGCAATGCAACAATTAAAGTTAATAAAGTGACCAAGCAATTCTTCACTTTCTGGCACCACGATTTGGGAGAACCCTGCGTCCTGCCCCAGAGGCCGAGGCATCCGCGGCAACGGGCAGCACAGGAGCTCCGCTGGTCCCGGTAGCCACTCTTACTTCAGAAGGATTTGGGGCAACACTCGAGGATCCAGAAGGCTTTGGCAGTGCTCGAAGCTCATCCAACGACGTAATCTTATGCCGCGAACCATCTGGACACATAACCACAACCCGTCCATCATTGGTCCAGCTACCCTTAATCCCATAGATACGCCTGGCCTCCACAAATACATTATGCCGATTACTAGTCAGGAACTCTGACACTGTGAGACCTGAGCCTTTTAACAGCTTTTTGGCAGACCAAACTGCATCACGGGCTCGACAGGAGGAAAACTTGATAAGTATAGCCCTGGGCCTAGGTGCTGTTCTATTTTTCCCGAGACGGTGACATCTAATAAGTGAGCTCTGTGTGAAATCAGCCAACTGCAACTTGTCACGACAGAAACCCAGCACATTTGTATAGATATCCTCACCCTCAATCTCCGGAGACCCATGTAGCAACAATATGTCAGCTCGCGACCGGCACTCCATGTCCTCCAGTGTCCGCAGTACAATGCTCATCTGACTCTGCAAGCCCTCCACCAACCTCCAAATCAAATTTTTAAAATCCTTGAAGCTGTCTTGAATGGTTGATGAAGCTGCCTCCTGGGACGGAATAGTACTCTCAAAGGAAGCCATCCGTGATGTGAAGAGCTCCTTGATGTCATGCATTTCCCTCTGAAGTTGAGCTAATAGATCCATGACAGAACTAATGTTGTGACAGATGGTGACTTGCAATATCAATGTGTTGTAGAATTTATAGTGAAACGAAAAATATTGTAGAGAAAACAGCTGCAGGCGGCACTGAGGTGAATACTAACACATTTATTAACTTTTTGTTAATTAAGTAAGCAATAAACTAATTAAAAATATATAAATTCTGCTAGTGATATTTAAATATGTGTTACTTATTTGCCTACCCTCTTCCAACTCAATCAATCTACTGCTGGGTGAGAAACTTTTAGGGATTGCTGTTGCCCTAGTACTTTTGATACAGTAAACCCCGGCCCCGCCTGCTATAGGAAGGGGGGGGGGGGGGGTCCTCTCAATGTCACTGATGCCAATCTCTTGCTGGGTGAGAATCTCCTACAAAGTCCTGATGGCCTGGTACTTTTGGTTCAGCACACCCCGGCCCGCCTGTAAATATCAAGAGCGGCCATCTCCCTGTCACTGACGCCAATCTACTGCTGAGTGAGAATCTCCTTCAAATTCCTGATGGCCTGGTACTTTCCTACAAGATTTTGGTAGGAAATGCTCCGGTTGCCCTAGTTGCCGGTGGGCATATCAGTATGTAGCACATGATTGATATGTCAGTATGTCGCCGCGAGATAGATTTTCCATCTTTTACTAACCATACGTAGGTTGCCCTGAAAGTTTCGGGAATCGGAAAAAATACGCATTTTAATGAAATAAAAGTACTTTTATTGTTTTTCAAAGTATTCTTCTTTGTGTTTAATACACTTTTTCATTCTCTGAAACCAGTTTTTAAAACAGTTATTGAAGTCTGAAGTGGGGGTTGACAAAATGGCCATTTTATAAGCGTCGACTGCTTCTTCCGCGGTCTGAAAACGCTGACCACGCAACCGATTCTTTATTTTCGGGAAAGTAAAAAAATCGTTGGGACTTAGGTCGGGGCTGTACGGAGGATGGTCCAGTAATTCGACGTTTTCGCCCTTCAGATAGTCGTCTGTTTTCTGAGCGGTGTGAGGGCTGGCATTATCATGGTGTAGTATAATACGGCGGTTAGGGTTAGTTTTTCGCAGTTCAGCAAAAACAATCGGTAAACAAACGCCTATATACCAATCGGCATTGACAGTTCTTCGATCTTCAAGAGCGATAGTCGCCACGTGACCCGATTTGGAGACAAACGTGGCTACCATTTTTTTGATCGTGCTGCGAGAACGAACAACTTTTGTCGGCTTCGGTTCGTCTTCGTAAACCCAAACTCGAGATTGGTTTTTCGATTCAGGCTCATATGCGTAAATCCATGATTCGTCACCTGACACAATACTAAAAACGGCATTTGAGCTTCCTCCATTAAATCTTTTTAAAGTTTTGCGGCACCAATTGACACGTACCGTTTTCTGGTCGTCAGATAACAAGTGAGGAATCCACCGGGAAAATAACTTCCGCACGCCCAACTCTTGTTGTAAAATAACTTGTACCTGACTCATTCCAATGCCTAAAGTCTCCTGAATCTCCCGATATGTAACATGCCTATCTTCCTTTATCAGTTGGCGAACAACATCGATGTTTTGATCGGTAACGGCCGTTTTCGGTCGACCCTCACGTACGTCATCCGCAAGAGACACACGGCCACGTTGGAATTCCGAATACCACCTGTATATGGTCGTCTTTGAAGGTGCTTCACTACTAAAAGCAATAGTTAATCGGTCTCCACATTGTTGTTGTGTTAATCCACTTTTAAAGTCATAATAAATCATTGCTCTAAAACTTTCGCGGGACAGCTCCATTTTCACCAGCGACTCAACGACTTTAAAAAACAATTGAAAATCGGACATTGTTTTTTTTTTTCTAAGTGGCCAGTGTTTTTGAATAATGAGACTATGCTTGTAAGAAAGAGGTATAACACATGTCAAATATACGTTCCTAAGTATTAAATTCCCGAAATTTTCAGGGCATCCTACGTATGAATAAAAGAGGGATGGATAGTCTATCTCGCGGCGACATATTGTCGCACAAATCCTGTGCTAAGCCTACAGGTGACAAATCGCCGTCTGGGGCTGGGGGTACCTCTTAGGATGTCTTGATCGCCTTGCAATTTGATCTTCATATTACGTAGAAAGGTATTCATTATTCCATCATCCTATCTATCTTGGAACCTACTTTTACTTTGGACCTTTTACCTTAGAAGGGCGGTCCTTTCACTGTCACTATCACTATCGCTAATCTACTGCTGGGTATGTTCTTCAACACTCCTGGTCGCCTGGTACTTTGGTATTCATATTAAGAGCTGCATCACGCCTGATTCGCGTCGGTTATCGCAGAAAAGTCCCTGTATTGATTTGATCACTTGTCAATCCAATTCTTCAAAACTCTCGATCGGCTAGAACTTTTATCAGAAATAGGAAAACTCCTGTCCTCTGTTGGGTAAGCCATCTTAGGAGCTAAACCTCTTTTAACACTTACTTCATTTTTGCAGGTCGTCTGCTTCCCGAATACTTTCCAAAAATCTTTGGACCGAACGAAAACGAGCCCCTAGACAAAGAAGCGACCATCACAGCATTTAAAAAGATGACTGATGAAATCAACACTTTCTTAAAAGCTGACGGTGGAAAAGAGGTAGGCTTACAAAATTTACCTACAAGATGGATTTTCTGTTTAGGTTATTGAGGGCAGCTGCCAAATTGCTGCTGCTACTTGGAAATGATTTTAGGAGACAATCCATCCTATATACAAAGTTTATTAGTGAAATATTTTTCAGGTATTGATGATAATTATTTTTTTAGATGACCGTGGAAGAAGTGGCTATGGGATTCTTGAATGTGGCCAATGAAGCTATGTGCAGACCGATAAAGTAAGTAAAGTAGACTTGACCGTTGATAATACTTCGCACTAATCTTGAGTTCTGATATTTTTATTTCTTAGTAGCCTGTTTGGATTCATGGCATCTGAGGGCGTTGTGATAATTTATTATTGTTAAGTACCTACACTGAAAAGTTTACATCACACACTCCATCAACCTCTTTCAGTCGACGCAGGCCTCCCCTTACTATGCTCATTAAGAGATAAGGTCCCTATCACGCTGGGCAGGCGGGTTGACGCAGTATGTACCTATTGTGTTAACTATGATGATGTTGCTGCCCATCATCAATTTCTGACAATGATTGTAATTTTAGTATTTTTCTTCGAAGTTACAACAGCGCGATTTATAGTACCTATTGTAGGATTGGCAAGTCTATAACGTTTGCACTTGTATTTTTACTATACGCTCGCGACTTCGTCTCAGTGAAAACTATCTAATGTCCTTTCCCGGGTGACGAAACTATTTCTACACGTATACCCAACAAAACCGGTCCAGGGGTTAACGTGATGAGGTGACAGACCGAGTTGCTTTCAAATTTATATTGCGTGTGTAATGGATTTTTCATCACACTTGCTGTCTAAGCGCGCCATTGCTTGCAGGCGTACCAGGAGTAATAGAAAAGTGAAATTCCCTAGCCCTTTAACGGGCAAGACTCGAAAAAATCGTGGGTTCAAGCCTCAACGTCATTATATAGTAGGTTCGAAAAATTCTGTACAAGAAAAAAATACAAACAGATAGTGCTATAGGGTGGTCGCTTTTGAGACCGGTGCCCAAGGGCTAGGGAGTAATAGAAATGTCAGTACGTCATTTAATAATATTTTGTCTTAAAACTTATTTTTTTGTCGGTAAGTGTGATGAAAAACATTGTATGCATCACGATCGGTAAGCGGAACACTAACTCTCGTTAGTAGTTCCGTACTTACCTCCCTTGATGCACAGTACTAATAATTTTATAAGGTAGCACATTCCAAATCACATTCATCGGTATCAATACTGTATCGCGATGTTATTTCCAGCGCGTTAACAACAGCTCGCGGTCACGACGCGTCTCGCCACGCTCTAGCGTGCTTCGGCGGCGCCGGCGGTCAACACGCGTGCGCCGTCGCCCGCACGCTGGCCGTCTCCAGTGTGCTACTGCACAAGTACGCGGGTCAGTACAGACAGACAGACAGAATGACGCTCTAGCGTGCTTCGGCGGCGCCGGCGGTCAACACGCGTGCGCCGTCGCCCGCACGCTGGCCGTGTCCAGTGTGCTACTGCACAAGTACGCGGGTCAGTACAGACAGACAGAACGACGCTCTAGCGTGCGCCGTCGCCCGCACGCTGGCCGTCTCCAGTGTGCTACTGCACAAGTACGCGGGTCAGTACAGACAGACAGAACGACGCTCTAGCGTGCGCCGTCGCCCGCACGCTGGCCGTGTCCAGTGTGCTACTGCACAAGTACGCGGGTCAGTACAGACAGACAGAACGACGCTCTAGCGTGCGCCGTCGCCCGCACGCTGACCGTCTCCAGTGTGCTACTGCACAAGTACGCGGGTCAGTACAGACAGACAGAACGACGCTTTAGCGTGCGCCGTCGCCCGCACGCTGGCCGTCTCCAGTGTGCTACTGCACAAGTACGCGGGTCAGTACAGACAGACAGAACGACGCTCTAGCGTGCGCCGTCGCCCGCACGCTGGCCGTGTCCAGTGTGCTACTGCACAAGTACGCGGGTCAGTACAGACAGACAGAACGACGCTCTAGCGTGCGCCGTCGCCCGCACGCTGGCCGTGTCCAGTGTGCTACTGCACAAGTACGCGGGTCAGTACAGACAGACAGAACGACGCTCTAGCGTGCGCCGTCGCCCGCACGCTGGCCGTGTCCAGTGTGCTACTGCACAAGTACGCGGGTCAGTACAGACAGACAGAACGACGCTCTAGCGTGCGCCGTCGCCCGCACGCTGACCGTCTCCAGTGTGCTACTGCACAAGTACGCGGGTCAGTACAGACAGACAGAACGACGCTTTAGCGTGCGCCGTCGCCCGCACGCTGGCCGTCTCCAGTGTGCTACTGCACAAGTACGCGGGTCAGTACAGACAGACAGAACGACGCTTTAGCGTGCGCCGTCGCCCGCACGCTGGCCGTCTCCAGTGTGCTACTGCACAAGTACGCGGGTCAGTACAGACAGACAGAACGACGCTTTAGCGTGCGCCGTCGCCCGCACGCTGGCCGTGTCCAGTGTGCTACTGCACAAGTACGCGGGTCAGTACAGACAGACAGAACGACGCTCTAGCGTGCGCCGTCGCCCGCACGCTGGCCGTGTCCAGTGTGCTACTGCACAAGTACGCGGGTCAGTACAGACAGACAGAACGACGCTCTAGCGTGCGCCGTCGCCCGCACGCTGACCGTCTCCAGTGTGCTACTGCACAAGTACGCGGGTCAGTACAGACAGACAGACTGTCGCTCTAGCGTGCGCCGTCGCCCGCACGCTGGCCGTCTCCAGTGTGCTACTGCACAAGTACGCGGGTCAGTACAGACAGACAGAATGACGCTCTAGCGTGCGCCGTCGCCCGCACGCTGGCCGCGTCCAGTGTGCTACTGCACAAGTACGCGGGTCAGTACAGACAGACAGAATGACGCTCTAGCGTGCGCCGTCGCCCGCACGCTGGCCGTGTCCAGTGTGCTACTGCACAAGTACGCGGGTCAGTACAGACTAGGGCTGCCAACCGTCCCGCTATATGCGGGACGTCCCGTTTCTGGGGCCCGAAAGTATGCGTCCCGCAAAGGGTTCGCGCGGGACGCCGATAGTCCCGTTTTTCTGGGAATACTAAACTGAAAATACTAAAATAAAAATATGAATACGTTAAACTGCATCATTCAAATGGAGGACTTAGTGTGACCATATTTAATTTAATTTTTTTTTGTTATTGTATGATATGTACATAACATTGAAGTTATTTAAAAAAATAGGCGAAAATGAGCAGCCCCGTTCTCGGAAACTACAGGGCTAAATATTTCGCAAAAATTACAGAAAATAGTTCCTTGCGTATAGTAGTTTACAGGAAAACTCGTAAGAAGCCTGTCATATTTGTTGCTTCGGAACCCTTTGTGCATAAGTCCGACTCGCACTTGGACGGTTTTTATCCTTTAATTCTCTTCTTCCTTTCTCATGCGTCCCGCATTTTATAGCCAAGTCCCGCAATTTATTCGCTAATGTACCGCATATTTGTGATCTTTGGTTGGCAGCCCTAGTACAGACAGACAGAATGACGCTCTAGCGTGCGCCGTCGCCCGCACGCTGGCCGTGTCCAGTGTGCTACTGCACAAGTACGCGGGTCAGTACAGACAGACAGAATGACGCTCTAGCGTGCGCCGTCGCCCGCACGCTGGCCGTCTCCAGTGTGCTACTGCACAAGTACGCGGGTCAGTACAGACAGACAGAACGACGCTCTAGCGTGCGCCGTCGCCCGCACGCTGGCCGTCTCCAGTGTGCTACTGCACAAGTACGCGGGTCAGTACAGACAGACAGAACGACGCTCTAGCGTGCGCCGTCGCCCGCACGCTGGCCGTGTCCAGTGTGCTACTGCACAAGTACGCGGGTCAGTACAGACAGACAGAATGACGCTCTAGCGTGCGCCGTCGCCCGCACGCTGACCGTTAGGGTGGGTCACTGATGTATGAAGAAAAAAAAAGTATTTGTTTTTTACTAGTAACAGTTGTCAATAGTTCCGTAATTAGGTCAACAAAGAGTGTGCAAAATTATTTGGCCATCGGAATTAATTTTCTGCCTCCGGATCTAATTGAAAGATTTCATAGAAACTTCAGTACATTTTGTACTGACCACAGTTGATATCTATGTTTTTACTTTTTATTTCAACTTGAGCTATGTTTGAGTATTGTGTTTACATGAAAATAGCTTTTCTATAGTTGTGGAGCCAAAAGAGACGAAAAAAAAGTCGAAAATAATAACTTTTTTTTTTTAAAGTTCCATACATTTTAAGAAAATTACTAATCAAATCCGGAGGCAGAAAAACTTAAATTAAAAATATAATAAAAATAAGAGTGATAATCAAATATCAAATGGCACCGTTTTGTAACTATTATCTTCAAAAAATCGAAATTTTTGAAAAATGACCCACCCTACTGACCGTGTCCAGTGTGCTACTGCACAAGTACGCGGGTCAGTACAGACAGACAGACGCTCTAGCGTGCGCCGTCGCCCGCACGCTGTCCGTGTCCAGTGTGCTACTGCACAAGTACGCGGGTCAGTACAGACAGACAGAATGACGCTCTAGCGTGCGCCGTCGCCCGCACGCTGGCCGTGTCCAGTGTGCTACTGCACAAGTACGCGGGTCAGTACAGACAGACAGAACGACGCTCTAGCGTGCGCCGTCGCCCGCACGCTGGCCGCGTCCAGTGTGCTACTGCACAAGTACGCGGGTCAGTACAGACAGACAGAATGACGCTCTAGCGTGCGCCGTCGCCCGCACGCTGCCCGTCTCCAGTGTGCTACTGCACAAGTACGCGGGTCAGTACAGACAGACAGAATGACGCTCTAGCGTGCGCCGTCGCCCGCACGCTGGCCGTCTCCAGTGTGCTACTGCACAAGTACGCGGGTCAGTACAGACAGACAGAACGACGCTCTAGCGTGCGCCGTCGCCCGCACGCTGTCCGCGTCCAGTGTGCTACTGCACAAGTACGCGGGTCAGTACAGACAGACTGAAGGACGCTCTAGCGTGCGCCGTCGCCCGCACGCTGGCCGTGTCCAGTGTGCTACTGCACAAGTACGCGGGTCAGTACAGACAGACAGACGTTTTAGTGTTTAAGAGACACTTTGGGGTTAAAAATGGTCTTTCTGACAATGCCGATGACAATCACAATGAAACACTTGATTTACAAATATCATACCCTCTCCGAAGGATGAAAGACCGGCTCCCTGAAACCGAAAGAGTTCAAAATCCTGCCGCTAGGGTCCGTCCTCAAACATATTGAGTGAATAGAATAATCTCTGAGGTAAGCGCAATTCCACAAAAAAATTCAGTGGGTCGAAGTGTATCAATAAAGTAAGCGGACTTCGTAACTTAGGGCTGATTTTTTGATGTTAGATATGTTTGCACTGTCCTATTTATCTTCATGACTTGGGAAAAGGATAGCCATAATTTAAATTGACGCATACTTTTATTTGTGGATTGAAAACAAGCAGGCAGACTGACGGATGGACAAGCGGACGGCCTGTCAGATAAATGGAGAGATACATATAGTCGGGCGAGTTGAGATGGACGTGAAAGAACAAGCAGATCCAACCAGCCGGATAAACAGACACTGCCAGATGTACACATCTGAAGATAGACAGAATCCCCAACAGATAATGTACAAACGGATGGAGGAACAGACAAATGTTCTAGCTAGCTTTGGGCTTTGTTTGTTAGGGCTGATTTTTGTCAGATAAACGTAAGCTCTTTCCTATTTGTCTTCGTGGCTTTAGAAAAGGATAGCAATAATTTTAACTGGCGGATACTTTTATCTACGGACGAAAAAACCAGCCAACAGACAGCCGGATTCACAAATGGACGATTTGTTAGATAAATGGACGTCTGTCTATGGACAGACAAACAAACAAATTGAGAAAAAGTTAGACAATCGGGTCAGTTGTCACGGACATAGAAGGACAAGCGGAAGGTTGAATGAAAGAACAGACAGACGTACGTATGTATTAATTGACACCTGTCCGTTGGACAGAATAGCTGACAGACAGATGATTTGACAATAGACAGACGCTGACATATGCGCCGACAAATAGACGGATGAATATATTATTCTTATAAGGCCCAGCTATATAAAAAAATATCAAAAAATTGTCATTCAAGGAAAGAAGTGATAAACAAAACTATTCTATTTAAACATGTCACAAATTTCCAGGAATATTATCAGCATACGGCATGGCCCTAGCGCATGTAGTTCACGAAGCGCAACAGCCGAGCGGCTGCGTGTACGCGCCGAACAATTACGAGGACCTTGATCGCCAGCTCGACGTGCTCGCTGCGGTGTGTCGTGACAAACTGAGATCACAGGTAAGTTGAGAATTTGAGCACTCTTAATTACTTTCTTTCGGGATTAGACCCGTATAGAATGTTATTTGGTAAATACTTATTAACATACCTGGGGATAACTCGGGGCATTTATACGAAAGTGATGTAGCAAAATATTTTATCGACTAAAAATATATCGATGTTACTGTGAATGACAACATCAAAATATTATTCGGCGTAAATAAATATTAGGTACATACTCCTCAATTAAAATAAAAAATAAATTTAAACAAGTATTTACGCGTTTATTTTAAAATAGTTTTCAAAATATACAATCAATATTAAAATATCAATATTTAAATTGTCATTTTGACTAAAATGACATCTGCATACTTTTACTATATGAAGAGATCGGATCAGATATGACATCGAACCTCTGCACTGTAATCGATTATCTGTATCGATAAGCACATCTTTTATTATAATCATATCGACATCTTTTTAATCGGCATCAAATCCCTATAACTTGCCCCCAGTTATCCCAGGTATGCTTATTAACACCAATAGGAGACCTTTCTGAATATATATACAAAAATAAAAAAATATCTTAATTTCATAAGCTATTCTTAGTGATGCCACGAGGCTCTATTTGGACTTAACTATACTTAAATACAAGTAAAGTATGTTTATGTAATTCATTATTCGATTATAGATAAAAAAACACCCCCATTCTATAAAATAGTCATAAAAATAATAGTCATTTGGAATTTGGATGGGAATTCTGTAAATTCATACTCTTTTAAATATAGGTAGTACAAAATGGTGGTAGTACGATGATTTGTGTATACAAGGTTATTTTTTCTACAAATACTCTAGTACTCCTCTTTCAAAAAAGGCTCTCATTAACCGGTACTGTGAGTTGTTACCATTTGGAGGCATACCAATAACAGTATGGATATCTAGTAATAATATAATTTTAAATGTAAATTATTAATAGGAATAAGTATTAATGTAAATTGCAACACCCCTCAGGGTTCATGTAACTCATACATATGTTATGTTATTGTTCATGAATGCAAATAAACAAATAATTAAGTCAAAATTAACAACTTTTACTATGGGGCCGAACCTGAAATCGCGAAAAAAATATCAGCTGTTTCATACATTTCAGACGACCATGAGTCGACAATTTCTATGGAACAGCTGATTTTTTTTCGCGATTTCAGGTTCGGCCCCATAGTAAAAGTTGTTCATTATGACTTACTTATACACCCCCTAGAGTATTTGTACTGATGAAAAAATAACCCAGTATTCAAGTAACCATTGGGCGTACAAAAACATAATTGAAAACGATAGTTGAAGGGTCCACGGAAAAAACGTGTCCAATGCTTAAAAAAATCAGGGCAAATTCACACCATATTCTGTTAAAAGTAAGGTGGTTTTACCTTCTGTAATTTGAATTGACTAGACATGTTCTTTTCGTGGACTGTTCAGTTAATTTATGGCTATAACAAAACGCAAATAACTATAAAATAAAATATTTTGAGATCTAACTAAAACATGCAGCTAAAAGTTAGATAAATGATCTGGGTGCTTAGCCAAGATGCCAAGCGCTAGCGCTTAGTAGCGTATCGTAGTTTTCCCTCTCTGTCACTCTTTCATATTAGTGTGACAAAGACAGGTAGCTGCCTTTCGTTTACGATTGACGATTAAGCGCAAGCGATTGGCAACTTGGCTAAGCATCCTGATAATTTGCGCGCTGGCAGCGGCCGACTAGATAACTGACAGATCTGAATTGATGATACCATAATTACCAATTCAAGGGTGTTAGTGAATTGTGAAGATCCAACAAGTACTGGGCCAGCGTTGGGACCACGCAAAATAGGCACGTTTGATGTCGAGTTGCGGAAAATGGTTTACTATTGGGATTCATACTAACAAATGTAATAATATAGTTACGCATAATGTCTTTTAGCCGAAATATTGGCAAGGCTAATAGTATTTATGCATATTTTTTTACGCATAATATTTAAAAGCATACACATTAAATATATACCCGTCATAATTCGTCGAGTTGCGGAAAATATCGCCAGAATACATAATTCGTCGAGTTGCGGAAAATATCGCCAGAATACAAAAATTAAAAATTAAAAAAACCGACTTCAACCGGTTTCTCCAAGATTCCCGATTTGTTTCCATCATTGGTTTCCTCAAATCCTACTTTCTGAATGCAAATTCTTGTAAATGAATGAAAATGACCAAAAGCGCCATACATGTACCTATAACAATTGAAGAGATCCCTCGGTTTCTCCAAGATCCCATCATCAGACCGCAACTTGGTGCCAACGGGACCATCTCGGGGTAATACACATTCGATCACAAAAAGAAATTTTAAAATCGGTTCACTATTCTCGGAGATATCGGGTAACATGCATACAACAAAAAAAAAAATTCAGTCGAATTGAGAACCTCCTCCTTTTTTGAAGTCGGTTAAAAACAACAACAACTACCATCATTACCAAGTTTAAATACATTGTTTTATCGGCAGGGCTTCTCCGACGGCCGTATTCAAACGGAGCCCTACCTGCACCTGCGGTACGCGGGCACGGACTGTGCCCTGATGGTCGCACCCGTGCCGGCCACGGGCAAGCCTGCCCCCAGCCATGGCGACTTTTACACTGCTTTCGTCACTAGGTAGGCTGTTTATTTTAGTCCAAAATGTGACTTCAGGTCTAACCCTTAAACCAAATAATGTGACCCCCGGATTTTTTACGATAAAGTGATTAATTTTCAATAAAACACTACAATTATCCAAAAAGAAGAGAAAAAAAATCGTGTTATAACACCTGGTTGGCGTAAGTGGGAACGGCGCTACCGCTTTCTTCACTATTTTATTTTTTTATGTGACGAAGGTAGACAAGTGAGCTCTCAGCCCACCTGATGGAAAGCAGGAACTAAGGCCCAGTGATCAAAATATCGCCTAAGCGCTGCCTACCCTGACGACTTAGATGGATTACCTCTATCTATGCCAGTAATTACACCGGCTATCTTACCCCCAAACCAAAACACAGTGCAAACACTGCTATTTAGCGGCAGGTTAACGGGTAAGACGGTGGTAGCTATGGGCGAATCCTGCACGAGGTCCTACCGTCGGCAAATGGTGCACTAGGTGGGCAATTAAACATTTTAATCCAAAATGTGCCGAAGGCTGTATTCAAACGGAGCCCTACCTGCACCTGCGGTACGCCGGCACGGACTGTGCCCTGATGGTCGCACCCGTGCCGGCCACGGGCAAGCCTGCCCCCAGCCATGGCGACTTTTACACCGCTTTCGTCACCAGGTAGGCTATTTATTTTAGGCCAAAATGTGACTTCAGGTCTAACCCAGATTAGCCTGAGACCAAAAAATGTGACCGCCGGATTTTTTACGATAAAGTGATTAATTGTCAATAAAACACTACAATTATCCAAAAAAAAAAAAGTCGGTGTTATAACACCTGTGGCCTATACCACAAAACTTTACAAGCGTACAATTCTACAAAATTGTAAGAATTCCTATACAAAAGGTTGACAATTTTGTAGAATTGTACGCTTGTAAAGTTTTGTGGTACCTATAGGCCACTGGTCGGCGTAAGTGGGAACGGCGCCACCGCTTTCTTCACCATTTTATTTTTTTATGTGACGAAAGTAGACAACTGAGCTCTCAGCCCACCTGACGGAAAGCAGGAACTAAGGCCCAGTGATCAAAAAATCGCCTAAGCGCTGCCTACCCTGAGAACGTAGATGGATTACCTCTATCTATGCCAGTAATTACACCGGCTAACTTACCCCCAAACCGAAACACAGTGCAAACACTGCTATTTAGCGGCAGGTTAACGGTAAGACGGTGGTAGCTATCCGGGCGAATCCTGCACCAGGTCTTACCGTCGGCAAATGGTGCACTAGGTGGGCAATTAAACATTTTAATCCAAAATGTGCCGAAGGCTGTATTCAAACGGAGCCCTACCTGCACCTGCGGTATTCGGGCACGGACTGTGCCCTGATGGTCGCACCCGTGCCGGCCACGGGCAAGCCTGCCCCCAACCATGGCGACTTTTATACCGCTTTCGTCACCAGGTAGGCTATTTATTTTAGCCCAAAATGTGACTAGGGCTTCTACGACGCTACAGCTTTCGTCACTAGGTGAGCAATTTCTTATTTTAGCCCAAAATGTGACTTTTTAGGGCTTCTTCGACGCTGCCGTTTTCGTCACTAGGTGGTCAATATCCCATTTTAGCCCAAAATGTGACTTTTTTGGGCTTCGTCGACGTCACCCCTATCGTCACTACGTAGGCAATTCCACATTTTAGTCCAAAATGTGACTTTTTCTACGCTGCCGGTTTCGTTAGCAAGCCGATAAGTATTGTTCGTCCCTTTCGGTCTTATAAACATATTGATAAGAGCGAAAGGGACAAAAAATACATGCTTGCTAAATTAGGAGACGTTTATGATACTTTAATTACTAAGAATTACTTTTTGTTGGATCGGCAATCCAGAGGAAGCGGGTTCGAATCCCGTGACAACCAGAGTCTTTCGCAGTTGATTTTTTCTATGGTAAGCACATCTGTTACGACATTATGACACTTTAATTCCTTAGTCGATTGTTACGATACTCGTGGGAAGAGTTGGGGTGGTGGCAAATATATTCTTACTGCTTTTCCCACGTTATTCTATTTTTCAGATACCAAAATGAGTTCGGGTTCACTCTCGCAGACCGAGACGTCATAGTGGACGATATTAGAGTGAGAGGTGTCGGCTTGAGCGAGGTAACAATTCCAGCGTAGAATTATACCTAAGGTAACAATCGGCTCCAAAAACATGAAAGACATTCGATCTCAAAAAGTTAGTGCGACAAGATAACATGTTCTATTGATAATTCATTTTTTTTTTCTCAAACTTGCAATGAAATGTTGGCTTTACGTACGTCAAATTAAACCAGGAAGTACCATGTCACTGGTTCGATGATTGAATTTGATATGTAAAGGCAGTTCAAAACTACTTTGCAGTCCTAAGACTGCAAAGTACCGGAAGGAACCTGCTTTCAAAAGTTACATACCGGAAGTAACTTGTAAAGTGATAGATCATCTTGGCATTTCACCGTAAAAACGGGAACTAATGTCAATGTCACCGGGTGACAAACCAAAGCTTTCTGTTTAGCCCAATGGTTGACTGGAAGAGAATCCCTTAAAGCGTTAAGTTCGCCATTTGTACTCTTTTATATTGTGCAATAAAGTTTAAATAAATAATAAAAGAGTATCTCAAACAGTTTAATAAAATTAAGGTATATGTTGTTTTATTTTATATATTTTTTAGATTCGTTTCGTTCTTTGACTTATTTGTTTGTGTACGATGAAAATCACTTTCGATTTTTATTTCATTGCAAGTTCGAGAAAAGCACTATACAAATCTCGGCGAGAAACAAGGTTACAGGCCGCGTATCTCTATCTGGCCTCAGACTTGGCCTGTAACCCTTCGTTTCCCTACCTCTATAGTAATGTACTATTAATTTAGTGCAAATGTCATCGTCGCGTACAGGTAAATTCACCAAAGCGAATGTAAAAAATTATTTGTTTAATAGACATCATACAACATTACAGCTTACGCCAATGCGTTGTTTGACAAAGTACATTAAAAACAAAACTAAGAAAATATAATGACATACATATAATTAATTAATATCGTCGCAGAATTTCAATAAACGGGGTTTCAATGTGGATGGCTTCTCATGAAATAAGTCGCAATAAGGTAAAATTGTTAAAAGTTGCAAGACACGTCCGTGTGGGATTGGGGAAAATTGGTGAGCTAACGTGCGGGCTAATGGTCCTAGTAGTCAATTCTGAGCAATCCGAATTGCCCCTAAGAATCTGACAAATAATGTAAAGTAAGTCATAAGTGCGCCTAACCTGTAGGGAGTTGAAACCTAATGTACCGAGTAAGAATTTGGTGGGGTAGAGGAAAGGGTAATATCCATATGTTTTCTTGTATAGGAAACGTAGAAAAACTTTTTGGACTTTTTCTAGGAGCAGGGCATGAGTTGCTTCATGTGGGCTCCAGATTATAGAGGCGGATTCGATTATGTGTGAATGTCAAAATTACAGATACATGTCGGTAGGTATACCACGGCCGTGTCGGCAGCACACAATGATAGATGTCATTCATTTCATTCATTCCATTCGTGTTAGCGTTAGTAAAACATGTTCACCAATATTTTTTTACAGGTAGCCGAAGAAACAGCGCCACCTAGTGGAAAAGGAACTAAACCTGTTTTGGAAAAGGTCAGTAAATTACAAATCTGAAGTCATACTAACAGCAATACGACTTGAAATATAAAATCATCATCAGCCTATGATAGTCCACTACTGAACGTAGGCCTCCCTAGTAACCATGCGTATAGACGCATTAGGAGGTAAGTGCCCATAATCTCCACGCAAGCGGATTGACGATCGCAGTAATGTGTCCACTATGATGACGCTGCTGCCCATCATCAATCTTTATCAAACAATGGTCAGTGACACTTCAATCCGTTAGTCGACTCTTACGACACCCGCAGGAGGATGATGATGATGATGATGAAAATTATATTTCGCACGTTTTTAAGTCGAAAAATGCCTGACATGTTTCGCTCCGTATATGAGTGTAGTGTGTAGTTTTAGTAGCAATATGACTTCTAACGGTTAAGTGAAAAAGCTATGGCAGAAAACAAATGCCGACTGTGCCGCAAATTACAATTTCTTGGCCTTCATGGGCAATTTACCTCCTAATGCGTCTATACGCGTAGTTAATAGGAGAGGCCTACGTCCAGCAGTGGACTGAGAAGGCTGATGATGTGATGTCCTCAGCCTCTGTAGCCTAGTCGGTAGTGACCCTGCCTACGAAGCTGGAGGTTCTAATCCCGGCGAGGGCATTATTTGTGTATTTATTTATCACAAATATTTGTTCCTTGGTCATGGGTGTCTATGTATTTAAGTATCTATATCATCATCATCATGTCAGCAATAAGACGTCCGCTGCTGAACATAGGCCTCTGGACCTCCATATGTACCAGTTAGATGCGATGTATATGTATCTATCTATTATATATATCGTCACCCACATCACAAGCCTTAATTGAGCTTACCGTGGGACTAGGTTGATTTGTGTAAGATGTCCCAATATATTTATTTATTTATATATGTGATCTTATTTATTACCTTTCAGACAGTGAAGGTATACTTCGAAGGAGGATACCAGGACACAGGCGTTTATCTGCTGGAGAAGTTGAAACCGGAACAGGAAATACCAGGCCCGGCCATCATCATGGACAGTCTTTCTACTGTTCTTGTGGAACCTGGTAAAAGAATAAATTTTTATTTGTTTATGACAACACTTTACAAACGAACAAAAAGGATAAAAGGTGACAGTTAACCTCGTAAGGCCCACCATACTATTTTCTTTAAATCTTATTTGAAACCTTGCTATGTAAGGAATAGTGGTGAGTTTCGTTTGTTTGTAAAATCAATGAAACAAAGGAAATGCGACTTTATTAAGTTCATGAAAGGTTTAAATTTCATTGAAGGGGAGTGTACATTGTAATGTACATTGGGCCTTACGAGGCTATGACGGCTACTTTAGAAATATATGGAAAGTGCGAAAATTTACTATAAATACAAACACCAAGTTATAAATTAAGTTCACCAAAAATTGTATATGTAACATTCTTAAGGTGCGTTCGCTGTTCTATCCCCCACTCTACGAAATCAACGAATCATGTTTCGTGTAACGATCGAATTTCGTAGAGTAGGGGGATAGAACAGCGAATGCTCTTTTGGTCTGCATGCACCTTTAAATGTACGTGGAGAACGGCGTCACGTATCCGACATTCTCGTGGAATGCACTAGAAACAGACAAAGTTCACAAAGTGCGCCATAAAAGGGTCCGAAATTCAGCATAATGCTAGGGCCTATTATTACAGTCCAGCGCTGGTCTTCCATTGGGATCATTTGTGAGGTCTCGCACGTTAGGTACTGATACGAATATAGTTGTATCCATAAAATTTAAATTGTTTCAAATTTGTGTAAAGTCTTAAAATCAATGACGTTTAAATAGGTAGACACCCTGTGCGGAACAAGAATATCAAAAAACATGGCACAATATGACATGAGCTGATTTTGTCCGGTTGATGATAATATCGCTTACTGCTTATTTACTTTAGGATACAAAATTCGTAGAAACTTGTGCTCAATGCCGTAAACATTAAGTGTCAAATCTGCACATTGAAGTCTTATTTAAGTAAAAACTTTTCAAACCTATGATTCTATTTTAATTATGATTAGACGTTTTCTGACAGCTCCTGACGGTTGACATCTAAAATGAACAGAGAATGATGGGAGTAGCTTTATTGGTAATTTAAATAATTGTGACAGACGACGTATGTGAATTAGGAAGTAGAAAATATCAAAATAAATATGTTTATTTACAGCATAATATTTGTCATTATTCGCTTCTAAGTACTAATGCTACTTATGCTAGTATTACATTGTAGTAGCTATAGTGAAACCAGGTCAATTAGGACCTGAGGACATGGATAATAATATTTTTCTACTACTGTTTTTTGACATTAACACAAATAATAACCTGCATAATAATTGGTCTGAAGACAAAGACTCTCTATGCAACAAAAACAAATGGTTTTTTTAAGTAAATCAATACTGGCCATGCGACCATTTTAGAGAAAATAATGTGAAACTTAGCTAAACGAATTAACTTACATACGTTAAAGGCAGGTTTAGCAGTAGCTACAATTCGATGCAATCCTTTGCTGGTGGTATATATTTCAAATACCGGAAAATGAGCGGAGCATACGACACTCGCGTGACTAGGCTTATAGTGTGCGTCACGTCTATCTCGAGCTATAATATTGGTCCATAGTACCTAAACGTCGCTGAAGATTATGTGGGAATCTCAAATTAAAATATATTAATAAATACCTGATACTATAAATTCGCTGCTTATACAACTTTAGTAATCAATAAAAATTAAAATTATTTGCCGTAGATGCATTTTTTTAATCGTCTGACGTCACCATACATTTCTATTGTAATTTAAAAATTACGTTTTGGGTACCATAAAATAAAAATATTATTGACCTAATACTGACTCCTCACATTTTTGTTCCATGACATGTCATTTTATACTAACAAATTAAATTAACTAAAACCATGAAAATACGAGAAATACTCGTAAATGCTCTTATATTATGCATAAAATACACCAAAAGAAGTATATGCCATCTTTTTTCCTGACTTTCGCATTGTTTTTTCGCAGTGCTTCACGGCACATTTTGTCATATTGTTGACAGTCACTACTCGCGGCCCAAAGACGACTAAGCAGGCAACTAGCCGCACTGTCATAATTTGCAGCTTAATTTTTGTGGCAAGTTTTCCGGCGGACTGTGTATCCCGTTATTATTGTATATCTATGCTTAAAATGAATTATTTCATACATTAATCGTATGGTCTCGACATTTTACGTAAGTTTTTTGCGATTATGCGTTGTCATATTAATCCGTTTAGAACACTGAAAACTGCTATATTTCCGCGAGGGTGAAGTTGTCAACTCGTCACTCAACAGCTGCCAGTGTCACTTGTCTTCACTACATAGTATAAAATAAAGTCACTTTTTCTGTCCCTATGTACGCTTCAATCTTTAAAACTACGCAACGGATTTCGATGAGATTATTTTTAATAGGTAGAGTAATTCAAGAGGAAGGTTTTTATGTAGGTATAGTACCCGTGCGAAGCCGGGGCGGGTCGCTAGTATCAAATAAACCGGTTAATTTAGGTTAGAATAAAGTTCTTAAAACGTTCGCGCTCTTTATGATGCTCGGGGCAATCCCGAAATTACTCGATTCGAACCGGTTCAGAGCCTTGTTATTGGAGTATCAGCTATGCTATTCTCTTATTCACTCATTCGACGCTGCGTTCGTCAACGAGCTCGACGTCGAGACAACATGGTCTGAAATCCTAGCTGTTTTATTTGACATTAGAAATCGAGGCTGTGAGCGAGTTCGTCGCTGTTTTTCGTTAGAGAATACGAAGTTCGTACATTAAACGTCAAACTCTCGACGCAGTGTAGTTCCAGCTCACGCCGCATTCGTCGCCGAGCGCTAGTGTCGTTTAAAGTACATTAGTGAATACCATTTTTAGGGTCGACGCTGCCGCAGCGCTGACACAGCGCTGACAGCAAGGCGGTTTCCTTAGTGAATAACACTGCTGTAGTTGATGAAATACCGTGTAAATGTAGCAAGAACATACGACTTGATATAAAGTTCGTTTCCTTACAGACTGCCGCGCCGAAATAACGAAACTAGGCGACATCAAGATAACCATAGGGTCCGGAGTCCCGAAGAAAATAACCACACAATTGGAGCCAATACAGCTGAGCATATTCTCGCATCGGTTTATGTCCATAGCCGAGCAGATGGGCAGGTAATTTGATATAATAATACTGTTGGTTACACTGTATTGATTGTTATGAGAGGGGTTCTGACATGTTTACTATAGTATGATCTCTAAATCATTCAAAGTTAGCAATTTGTTATGTTATGAAATAATCGAGCTTTTTCCATTGTATTCGTTTATGAAACATTTACGAAGGTTCTTATCACATTTTTTTATAAAATTACGACAAGTCTTGTCGAATTTTGTATATATCCAAGAATTTTAAAAACCAATTATGTTCTGTCGCGTGTAATACTTTTTACGGCATGTAAATAATAACAATTAAAATAAAATATTTCAGCGTCTGCAGATTGTGGTCGTTATTTGCCTCATTTAGAAATTAAAAAATAAAACAATATAGTGTTATAATATTGTATGGAAAATGGAAATCCATAAGAGTGGCATTAATATTAACTGTACTAAGTGCCATAGATAACCCCAAAAAATAGTATATTACGACACAAGTGCGAAAAACATGAACATTTTTGCACGTGTCTTGTACAACGTTTTTAAGTATAGGTGGCCCTCCGAAGTTTAGAACCTGACGTAGATTGAGCCACTTCTCGCACTAGCGCGTGATAAAGGCACCATCTTTATTTATCTTGGAAAGGCTTTGTAACTCTCAGACTACGAACAAATAAAACATGGAAGCACGCCATAATAAATTGCCTTTCAAAAACGGTCCTGAATTTTAGTTGTCAAGTGTCACCCCCTCTTCAATGCACCACGGTAATGAATGTCAAACTTAAACCGCCGTTTAAAAATAGTTGTGATTGGTCCATCAAAGTTTTGATTGGCTATATTCTATAAACATTTGTCAAAGATGTTGTGCCGAAATATGCGCGGTGTTAAGAAAAGCGCTATGTCCTGCCCATCTTGGCACAATTGAACAATTGCTTTTGGGGGCATTTTCGAGCTGGCGTTAGACCATGTTAAATATGGTCGCAGCTCTCAGAATAATGTTTTGTAAACCGTATGATATAAAGCCGATATTTCCCAGAAAATGTAACTATGGCAACGAGAGACAAGAAGTTGACTGGCCTGATATTTTAGAGACAAACGGGTCTTAATCGCGTAAACTTACGTTTAATTAAATTATATCCTGACGTTTAAATGGTTTCCTGAGTCTGCCTGCGGGTGTAACGTCATGCCCGAAACGTCAGGATATAATTAAACGTAAGTTTACGCGATTAAGACCCGTTTGTCTTTAAAATATGAGTGATCTTATCTTATCTTATTTGCGAGGCCCTTACGGATACACTTCGACCCATTGGGATCTTTTGTGTAATTGCCCCCTGTTTCGCCTACCCCAGGGATTAGTTCTATCAACTCAATATGTTTGAGGATGGACCCTAGCGGTAACGTTTTGACCTCCTTCGGTTCTAGATAACCAGTTCCGAAGTCTTTCATCCTTAACCCTTTAACGGGCAAGACTCGAAAAAATCGTGAGTTCAAGCCTCATCGCCATTATATAGTACGAAAAATTCTGTGCAAGAAAAAAATACAAAAAGATAGTGCTTTAGGGTGGTCGTTTTTGCGATCGGTGCTCTATAAAGGGTTAAATATGCGTGATAATCGTGAAAGTTTAAATCAATATATTAACTGGCCTGCTTTATTTCAGAGTGCTCCAAAGGACATCAATATCGGTGAACATAAAGGAGCGGCTGGACTTCTCGTGCGCGCTGTTCGGGCCCGACGGCGGCCTCGTGTCGAACGCGCCGCACATCCCCGTGCATCTGGGGGCCATGCAGGAGGCCGTGCAGTATCAGGTACGATGGCCGAGTCCACTTGTCTGATTCGAATAACTCGGATACAAATACAAATATTTTATTTCCAAAAAAAGGTGAAGAAATATTACATTTATACTGACCCCCACACTAGGCGGTGCCTGTCCCGTGGGGGAGGTTACAATTTACAGAACAGGAGTAACATACGTTTTACGGCTAGCGGTAACAATACTATATTTAGTGAATTAAATTACAAAATAAGAAGGGAGATAGGTGAAATTATAACTGAAGTACAATTCTAGAATACTAAAACATTTATAAATACTTATAAAAACAAATCTAAAAGAGAATGAGAACATTCGCTCAAAGCTTGAAATATATATAGCTTAAGACTAGTTTTTGTGTATTGGTAGGTGTGTGTGTGTGTGTGTGTGTATACGTTCAGTCTCAGTGTAAGATAAATGCACCAGAACTTTGCATAAGAGTTTCTTAGTTCTTATGACAGAGAGTTTTTTGAAATCAAATATTTTAACTAATCTATTGTATATACGTGGGAACAGGAATACTGGAAATCGTGCAAATGAAGTATTGACAGAAGTAACAGGTATTTTGTAGATACGGTTTTTTTAGTAAAAAGTTGTAGTTCGGTGAGCTAAGAACGGACTTGTGAACATGCTGTACGACTCTTGACAGATATAATTTGCGAACACTGAGTAGTCGAGTTTCATTGAATCACTCCGCGGACGAGTCAACTCGAATCAATGTACGCTGTGTTTCGAATCAACTCGGCCTAGCGCGGTGCGGCAGCTGCAGTGTTGTTCACTAAGGAAACCGCCTTGCTGTCAGCGCTGTGTCAGTGCTGTGGCAGCGTCGAGCCTAAAAATGGTATTCACTAATGTACTTTAAACGACACTAGTGCTCGGCGACGAATGCGGCGTGAGCTGGAACTACACTGCATCGAGAGTTTGACGTTTAATGTAAGAACTTCGTATTCTCTAACGAAAAACAGCGACGAACTCGCCCACAACCTCACTCACAGCCTCGATTCCTGATGTCAAATAAAACAGCTAGGATTTTAGACAAGGCTGTCTTGACGTCGAGCTCGTTGACGAACGCAGCGTCGAATGTGTGAATAAGAGAATAGCATAGCTGATCACAAAAGCGTTCGCATCGAGTCGAGTTACACTGACTCGACTCGAATTTTCGAGGCACTGTTCACAAAAATGAACCTTATACCGATGTCACAAGGGTTCATTCGCCATTCGCTTCATGCCATCATTTGACTATTTGTTTTGACCCCATTTGCTGGCCGTTTTCCCTTCACTTCATTGAATCCCAAATGTTGCGATTTAACATAGATAATTGGTTTTTCATGGGGTTATTTGTAGTCAAAGTTCTATGTCACCAAGCTCTTGACCACCCATGGTTTGAAGGAAGGAATTCTATACTGCAGCAATGAAATTCACCCATATTTATGCAAATTTCATAGAAAATTTGAACAAAGAAGTACTATGTCACAGCAAAACGTTTACGTAATTTCTCGGCATGCTTTACCATACTGAACCCTATTCTTTGTACTTTGTGATTCAATCAAGAAATAAAAAAATCTAACAAGAAATAAGTATTTTTCATCGATTTCAAATCTTGCGTTATTTTTGGGACAGCCTTTATATTCGGTGTGCGTGTATATCTTTTATTAAAAAACCCACAAGAAAATATGAATTGTTTAAAAAAGTTCTCAAAGACAATTCAGAACCGCTTTAGTAAATCTATTTAGTATGGCGTGCGACTTCCATCTTGTATTTGTTCTAAGATTTAAAAAAAAATTTAAACTGTTTATTTCTGAAGTACAAAATACAAAATATTACATAACTTAACTCTTAATATATTATGTATTATTTAGATTTTAATGAGTTAGTTTTAGGAACATGCCTTATATTATGTTAGTGGTTAGTTAATTTATTTCAGCTGCCGCTTGTTTGAGGTGAGTTGGTAACTTATCTAATAACATCTTCTTATACAATTTTATTACTTGCTTATTAGTTCTATTGCCCTTGGTAATCTGTGGAAGTCTATTCAAGATGTTAGGCAGTGCGCGCGTCCACTCTCGACTGCCATAATCAGATGAAAACTCTGATTATAAATGTGACGTTTGTCCGCAGATGAAGGTCCGTGGGGACTCCTTGAAGCCTGGTGACGTAATCCTCGCCAACCACCCTAAGGCAGGGGGCTCGCATTTGCCAGACCTCACCGTCATCACACCCGTTTTTCATAAGTAAGTTACTATCAAACCGGAATCATAAAGGGATTCGAGAGTACTGTTGACACAAAAAATGATACAACATTTACCAAGAAAAGAGTTGTTTATAGATGTAGTGAGTGTTTAATTAATCTATTGTCTGTAAGTTTTTGCACTTAAACTATAAATATATGAATATAACTACGAACATATCCTAGATTGATTTATACACTATTGTGTCAAGAGTACGTCCGAATCCCATTCTAATCGCGGTTTGATAATATACTTGTTAATCTTGTTACTTATATTACTCTTTTTATGTTTCAAATACAAAAATGAGAATACACTTTTACGTTTCAATAGTATAATCACCAAATTAAAAATTTAAATACAACCAACTTACTTCTCCAAGATCATATCGTCTGTGGTTTCCATCATTGGTCTCCTATCATCAAATCCTACTTTTTGAATGCAAATTCTTGTAAATGAATAAAATTACCAAAAACGCCATACATGTACCTATAACATTTGAAGAGATCCCTCGATTTCTCCAAGATCCCATCATCAGACCCCAACTCGGTGCCAACGGGACCATCTCGGGGTTACACGTTACACGTTCGATCAAAAAAAAATTAATCGGTTCACGATTCTCGGAGATATCGGGTAACATACATACAACAACAAAAAAATAATAAAATAAAATTTAGTCGAATTGAGAACCTACTTCGAGAAGTCGGTTAAAAAATAAAAGTAGAGAATAAATTACAGTTTTTAAGAAAATAAGTGTTAAGAATTATGGCATTTCGTTCATTAATAACATCGGTTACTCAAAAGATAAAGTGGCAACACGTATTTTCGAATCGTGATACAAAATATCACCTTTATAATTACCGCTGTTTCAAACCCTACACCACGGAACCGAGATTTGTTTTTCAGTAACGAAAAACGGCGGAAAAAATAAAAAAGCCTCACATTGTTATTAAGAAATGTGAAAGCGTTTATAATTTGTAAGAAATAACCGGTTATGCCCATATGAAAATAGCGGTTTTGTGTTTCGTTTTGTAGTCATTTTTATAGCTCTGTAATTCACAAAAAAGTTCGTCATTTAATGAAAGACGCTTTTAAGATACATGTGTGTTATCAATTATCAATTACATAATCCGTACAATATGAATGGGAGAATCGTTTAAAAACATATTATAAAACATACCGTCGTATTTAATCATTTTATTTTCACAAATAAGGTAATTAGGAGACAAAACGTAACACTTGGTAAATATTACAATATATGGTATAATACACGTATTTTTCGATAACAGATGAGATGACGTAAGTTACTTTCCAAGTTGATTAGTCATTGTTTTTTATTATCGATTTCACAACATTTCGCTCGAGTTTGTAGGTATTCGTGATTTTCGACGACGCAGTGGAAGGGGATATAGCTCAGTGGTAGAGCAATCGACTGCAGATCGATAGGCCCCCGGTTCAAATCCGGGTGTCCCCTGAACATTTTTTTTATTCCCTGTAGTCTAGAATGTCTAAAAAATGCTTTCTATTGCGTTTTAGGAAATTTCAAGTCGAGAATATGTATGTTTTATACACGGTGTTTTTTATTTATTACAAATTTTAGGGGAATAATTAGTAAGTTATACATATTCATGAACTTACTATGGGTCCAATAGGGTGAAGACGTTTATACCAAATCCAAAAACGAAGTGGGACGGGAAAACTTTTGACAAAAAATGTCCCACCTGGGTGCTTAGACAAGTTGCCAATCGCTAACGCTTAATCGACAATCGTAAACGAAAGGCAGCTAACTGTCTTTGTCGCACTAATATGAAAGAGTAACAGAGAGGGAAAACTACGATACGCTACTATGCGTTAGCGATTGGCAACTTGGCTAAGCATCCTGATATACGAAACGCTTCTGTATGTCTGCGACAGAATTGACAACATTTCATATTTTTAAGTCCTAGTTTTTATTGTCTGTTTTGAAAGAACTCAATATTAAACGATACACGTATTTTTTTATTTAAAAAAAAATGCTATTTTAGAGCGAAAATCCTTTTTCATTACTACTTCGAGCAGAAAGAGCGTAAGTTACAAACGTCAAAAATCAATTAAATGACGTCACAAGTGATGTTTCATACACGTAAGAAAACGACGAAAAACGGTAACAAGTGTCAAATGTCACTGCCAAACACCAGTGTCATTCCAACCACAAGATATTTTTGGTTATAGTGGCAGCTCTGAATCAGTTATGTGACTCAGAGCTGCCACTTCACAGCGTCACTTCCCCTTTAAACTATTTTTAAGATTTTTAACAAAAATATTGCGAAAAAAATTAAAAAAATATATTTTTGTGATCTACATGCGTATATCTCAAAATAGTTTTCGATTTAGGGACATCGAAAATTTTGAAACGTTGTCAATTGACTACTGAATTAAAATAGCTGTTTTATACAAATCCTGAATTGTCTTCCGTAGTGGTAAAGGCCGTCCAATATTCTTCGTGGCCTCCCGAGGCCACCACGCGGACATCGGCGGCCTCACCCCGGGCTCCATGCCTCCTCACTCCGTGTCTCTCAAGCAGGAGGGCGCGGCCTTCAAGTCCTTCTTACTGGTCGATGGAGGGACTTTCAACGAGAAGGAACTGACTCAAGGTTAGTTATTTGCTGGTAGGACCTCGTGCTGGGTCCGCCCGGATAGCTACCACCGTCTTTTTTTTATTTTTATTTATTTGGACTTTCAACAACGAGTATACTTGTACATCATTAAATTTGACATGAACAACTTAACACTAAGTATTTCATCACTTACAGAAGAACACCGCATACACAAAATAACAGTTATACTTAATTTACTATCGATAATATAATATGTAAATACATTATGGTGAAAGCTCACCGTCACAATGCTTGCTTACAATTAGTTACCTATTATAATAATGTAATGTAGGTATTTCAGCTCTTTACCTTGTTCCATTTCTTTCGCAAAAGCGCAGCTTTGATATGGGGGAAGGTTGAAGAGTTCAGATCAATACAATCTTGAAATTCTTTGTACACAGTAAACATACGCGAGAGTGGACAATGTCTTTTAAGACATTGTCCACTGTCTTACCGGTTATCATCATCATATCAACCGAAAGACGTCCACTGCTGAACACAGGCCTCCCCCAAAGATTGCCACAGTGACCGGTCCTGTGTCACCCGCATCCAGCGGACTCCTGCTACCTTCACCAAGTCATCAGTCCACTTTGTGGGGGACCTACCCACGCTGCGCCTTCCGGTATGTGGCCGCCACGAAAGATCCTTCCCGCCCCAACGGCCATCGGTTCTACGCGCAATGTCCCCCGCCCACTGCCACTTCAGTTTAGCGATTCGGTGAACTATTTCGGTTACTTTGGTTCTACTGCAGATGGTCTTATTTTTAATCCGGTCTCGCAGAGACTCCTAGCATAACCCTCTCCATTGCCCTTTGGGTGACTTTGAGCCTTCTTCTTACCGGTTAACCTGCCGTTAAATAGCAGTGTTTGCACTGCTGTGTTTCGGTTTGGGGGTAAGATAGCCGTGTAATTGCATAGATAGAGGCAATCCATCTAAGTCCTCAGAGTAGGCAGCGCATCGGCGATTTTTTGGTCACTATGTCCATGGGCCTCAGTTCCTGCTTTCCATTAGGTGGGCTGAGAGCTCAGTTGTCTACCTTCGTCACATAAAAAAAACTTATGTGCAAATTGCGGAAACTCACTTGTCCCCTAGCAACCGAGGCCAAGTTCTTCCTACTGGTAGATGGAGGGCCTGTACCAGTCGTTTAGAGATGTGGGAGAATTAAAAACACACCGTTCATGCAGATAGGTAGTGCAAGACAATTTATTGATGCATTCAATCATTACTTGATGATTTTAGGACCCGTAAC
>JALPQI010001248.1:0-137172 GCA_025490895.1 Thaumatotibia leucotreta | reverse complement strand
ATTGAAAAAAAAATCTTGATCCCATTTTTCTCATAATTTTAGTAATTAAATTAAACTACACTATCTATATTTATTATTTAAGCATTTTTTTTATCAACAGTGAATAATTAAAGCAACGATAATAGTTGATTAGTAATGTAATACTCTATGTTTAAAGAGTTAAATAAACACCATTTTGGAAAATATTTTACGCCGATAGACTTAGCTATATTTAATTAATTTATAACAGTATTTGATTATGATTATTCCTTTAAAAGCACGCGTACCGTATGCGCAGATTTTATGTAGGTTCCTACCTAAAATGTATATTATTCATTCAATCATAAAAATTATATAATGATACTTGATATCGATTCCACTAATGCCCATGTGGAATTTGGCACCAACTGACCATACGCTACACATGCATGTTGTTGACCATATCGACTATTTGAGAGGGTTTTGACAGTAAAGCAGATTTCTATAAATAGGAAATTGATTAAAAAACATTGAACTCTATTAGTTCATGAATACCTATAACTCAAATTAATCTTTGATGTTGGTCTATAACTAAACCACTAATTGGAGTTCGAGGCCAAAGAATCTACGAAAATATTGCCACAACAATGAAATGTTCATACAATAATAAATCCTTATTTTCTAAAAACAGACGTTGAGATATCATATTTATTGGTAATTTTAATTCTTTAATTTATAGAAACAATATTATTTACTTATTTTCACGTAAATATTAGATATTTTAATAAAAACTTAATTATTCGCATTTATTAGTAGCAAAGTTGGTATAGCGCTGGTATCACCTCAGGTGTTAATAACATTTGGTCCAGCAATTTAACTACACATAAATTAAAAACTTTTTTCTGCATACGTTTAGAAAATTGTAAAATAATAATTTGTAGCGTGCTTTATGTTCACATTTCGTATTCGTAAAATTCCTTTGAACTACAAATTTCTTTGGCAGTGTTATAGTTCTCCATTTAAATTATCATACAGATCTAACGTTTTGTTTCCTTCCATAGGTTGTTAACAAGGTGACCCCCTTGGTTCAGCCATGTTTAGCTTCGCTATACACCCCATCATCAAAAAAATAAATTCTAAGTGAAATATACTGGGTGAAATGTTATAAAACACAATGATACAAAATCATATTTTCTGGATCTACTGATGATTGCAGCCAAGTTTTACTATGAGAACAGCTTTAAAAAAGTTACCACAAAATCTACATCTCCATATTCTCCATACATATTGTGAAACCAGCTGTCGCTAGTTACAATCGAGTTGTCATTTCAATGTTAAAAAATAATAAAAATTTTGTCATATCAATGTTAGTTAAGAGAAAAGAAAAGTTTTTAGGTATTTACAAGTTTTTAAGAAAATCATAGTTGTGACAGCCATATGAAACAAAAAGGCGTACCAACATTACAGAGCTATATAATGTATTTATTAGTAATTATTTTAAATAAATAAATTAAATTACAAAAAGGTCGTGGAAACCTGAAAACTTTATTTGACAATGACATAAGAGACTTTGACAGATTTGACAATAACGCATCTGTCGTAGTTTCGTTGGCCTCGAACTCCAATTACTGGTATAGTCTTTTCTCAAACTTGCAACGGAATGTTGATATTACTTACTTTAAATTAAACCCGGAAATACTATGTACCCGGTGTCATATGCTAAGATGATATGTAAAGAGATTTCATGTATTTATTTCACACCTAGGACTGCAAACAAACCGTCTTTTGTTTTGAAACGTCAAATTTTGACACTAGGTCTTGACATTCAGCCACAGAAAAAAAAAAACCTAAGAACTAATGTCTATACCACCAGGTAAAAGAATACCTCAAACAGATTTAAAAAAAAGTTAGGCGCGAATGTTTTTTTTAATGTTGTACGATACTGTACTATTGGTTTATTCACAAATGAAATAGTATGGTTCGGCGAAATCAGTTCGTTTTATTTCATGGCAAGTTTGAGAAAAGCACTATACAAATCTCGGCGAGAAACAGGGTTACAGGCCGCGTATTCCTATCTGGCCTCAGTTCCTTCGGCCAGATATATCTACTTGGCCTGTAACCCTTCGTTTCCCGTCCTCTATAGTAATGTACTATTAAACTAATATGATAATGATGATATTGCTCAAGGTATCTATTACATAGACAATTATTATTGCAAATACAAAGGACATCCGATACAATATTATATCTTCAAATGTGTTATGTATAATGTAATGATCATGAAATCTGTTTCTTGGTGTACATTTATTTAGTGTAGGTAAATAGTGTTTCGAATTCAATTAGTATATATTAGATAAAGCGCAATAATCAGCTTGCTATATTATAAACCTATGATGTCAACTGTATAATTAGTGCGCCTAGTGCAGAGTTGTTTTGTAAACGTAATTTTACGACAGTTACTGTCGACACATATTCGAAGAGAACATGTGTTTGTTTATCATAAAATTTGCAAACAACATTATTATCGATGCTAATTATTAATAACATGTTCAAGTGGACTTCACTTTTCTACAGTTTATCAATAAAAAATTAATCTGATCGTTATTCGTGAAGTGGACCTTAATACACACAAAAATTGACTTTTGGCAAATTCTCTCGCGCAGCTATCTTAAAACCCCTTTTTTTAAGTATGTATAATATAAATTAAGTATTTATTACTAATGATAATTTCCCATGTTGATTGCATACTCGGTAACTCAAAATCGCTTATTTTACCCTAATAAAAGTCTATTGTACGCCTCCCAAACTCCCAAGCTATAATTATAGTCATTTTTATCGGAATGCTTAGAACTGTGTCCGAGATCCCCAGTATAAGTATAAGTATGTAGGTACATATTACATAAGGTGTACAATCTATGCAAAAATATTTTGAGCTTATGTGATTGTTGCTCCTTTGCTATAAAATTCGATGAAATAGCGATATGTATACGGTGTACCACGAGGAAACCGAATATCCTTAACAACTTATCCTGAAGTCATATGAAGCAAATAATGTTACATGAACCCAGATCGAAATATGAATATGATGGTTGTGGTCGTGTTACACCGTGCATTTGGACGTTCCCTTAAAATTATGATGGGAATAATCGTTTGCACATCAGGGTGCTTAGACAAGTTGCCAATCGCTAACGCTTGATCGTCAATCGTAAACGAAGGACAGCAAACTGTCTTTGTCGCACTAATATGGGAGAGTGACAGAGAGGGAAAACTACGATACGCTACTAAGCGTTAGCGATTGGCAATTTGGCTAAAAAACCTGTAAAAGAACGTAGGAAAATGTGTGCGGTTACTACCGCTATACTTACATTACATACGGCGACGCCCAATAGCACCATCCAACCCCATCCTCCGTCCGGCGGTATTAATTTCACTCTTTTCTCAATTCGCTGAGACGTGGCTAGATGGTTATTTTCCGTAGACATCTTAATATTTTCTAGTCTTTGGTTTCATAAACGCAACGAATTTAGGAACTTTTTGATTGCCTTTGCCGATCAAATCTGTAACAAAAACATTTTTATTAAGAATTATTTTTTTGGTAGTCTAATGAAAACGAGAAAAATGGGATTTGAAGGAGTAGATATCGGTGCTAATTCAAAAAAACATTATTGTGTTTCTCGATTTATACTTGTATTGGTTTCAATGTAAATATGTCATATTATTTAATTTTCTGGCAAAGTTTTTCTCTTTTCGAACGGATTGTATTGTTGAAAGCAGTTTAATATTTTTAACGACTTATGAAATAGGTATAGTAATCTTCAAGATGTTTTCATGTTTACCATTTTATTCCGGTAATCATATTACATCATTAGCGCATTTTTTCATATCTACAAATATTTAATAACATAAACATGTTTATGTCTCTGTAATCTATAAAAAAAAATTGAACAAATATTTGTTTTTTGTCACAAAAAAGAGAAAGCCAATTAAAATTTTATGTTTATCTTGTACACATTTTTACATTGTGTGTATACAATTGAAAAAGTGTCAAACCATTTTTCTAAAAAATCCAATTCTAAAATTCGTACGCTTGTATGGTTCCTTTATTTCTACGAGTACAATGGGGATTTTTTGGTACCTATGCTCTTTTTAAAATGTAATTCGAATTTTATATTGCTCAATTATTCAACAAAATCTGTTAGGTATCTTGATTAAAGCAACAATGTGTTGTTGCTAATTAAATTAATATGACGTATATTTACGAAACGGGTGTGTCATGATAAGTGTGGAAATATTATGATTATGAGATCAAAAGTCAGTCGGTTTAAATGAGAACAATCTTGTTATCTAACAGATGACGAGGCGTTGAACTTATAATAAAAATAAGTCTCGTAGATGACATATATTGTAAATGACTTAATTGTCTCACATGTATTTTATTTTTGTTACATCATTTCGGGAGTAACATAAATCTAAAATATCATAACGATGTAACTAATAATTATTTTCGTGGAGAGAGTAGTCATGACTTTTATTTTAAGTGACGAAGGTAGACGACTAAGCTCTCAGCCCACCTGATGGAAAGAAGGCCATGGACATAGTGATAAAAAAATCGCCCATGCGCTGCCTACCTTGAGGACTTAGATGGATTGCCTCTATCTATGCCAGTAATTACACCGGCTATCTTACCCCCAAACCGAAACACAGCAGTGCAAACACTGCTATTTAGCTGCAGGTTAATGAGTAAGACGGTGGTAGCTATCCGGGCGGACCCTGCACGAGGTCCTACCGCCAGCAACATGACGTCATTATGACGGTCATATTACGCGGCTCTTTCCTTATACAAAGGTTGTCCATCGCGGTTGAACGTGTAGCGTAGTGCATGGAATATCGAACCATTTTCGATCCCGGTATTGAAATCCGATATTGAGTCCCGGTGCAACTAAAAACGAGATCGACTTCATCATGTCGACGAAGAGACATATATTCAACGATGTTTCTGTGATCAGTACGGTTAAAACCGGTAGCGATCACCGCCTGGTAAGAGGCACGTTGAATATATGTCCTAAACTAGAACGCTCGCGACTGATGAAGTCTACGCTCCGTCCTGCACTCCATCTCCAAAACCCCGAGAGCTTTCAGTTGGAACTCCAAAACCGTTTCGATTGCCTAGGCGATGATGTGGACGTATTCAACGACGGGTTTGTGGAAGCTGTCCATAGCGCTGGGTCTAAGTTTTTAAAAAAAAGAAGTGAACTGGTTCTACAATCCTCAGTTGATGCGACTTTATACCGGCAGCTCAACAGACAGATCTCTAAGTCCCTCAAACGCGATATGCGCCAATTCCGTACCAAGTGTATAGAAGAAGCCATCGAGCGGAACAAGGGCTCTAAAGTTTTTGCAAGGGATCTGTCTGTTGGGCAAAGCCAGCTCGCCAAATTAAAGACTGAGGATGGTAGGATCGTCACATCCAGATCTGAGCTGCTGAGTGAGATAGAGGGTTTTTATGGACAGCTGTACACGTCAACTAGCAGACCCGAAGTTGATCTAGCGGAAGACCTCAGAGCTAGACTGACCCGACACTATACAGAAGATATCCCGGACATCAGCCTGTGCGAGATTAGAATGGCTCTTGAACAGCTCAAAAATAACAAGGCGCCTGGGGAGGACGGAATTACAGCTGAGCTTCTGAAGGCGGGTGGTAAACCGATCCTTACGGCCCTTCAGAAGTTGTTCAATTCCGTCTTACTGGAAGGGAGAACGCCAAAGGCATGGAACAGAGGTGTGGTGGTACTGTTCTTCAAAAAAGGTGACAACGCTTTATTGAAGAACTACCGACCCATCTCACTTCTGAGCCATGTCTATAAGCTGTTTTCAAGAGTCATTACGAATCGTCTTGCACGCAGGCTTGATGACTTCCAGCCTCCCGAACAAGCCGGTTTCCGAAGAGGCTTTAGTACCGTAGACCACATCCATACGCTTCGCCAGGTTATACAGAAGACCGAAGAATATAACCTGCCCCTCTGTTTAGCGTTTGTGGACTACGAGAAAGCCTTCGATTCGATCGAAACATGGGCAGTACTACAGTCTCTCCAACGGTGCCAAGTCGACTACCGCTATATCGAGGTGTTGAAGTGTTTATACGAGAGCGCCACAATGTCAGTCCGACTCCAAGACCAGAGCTCGAAACCTATTCTGCTGCAGCGGGGAGTTAGGCAAGGAGATGTCATCTCCCCTAAGCTGTTTACCGCTGCACTGGAGGATGTCTTTAAGACTCTGGACTGGAGAAGGCTGGGTATCAACATAAACGGCGAGTACCTCACTCACCTTCGATTCGCTGACGATATAGTAGTCTTGGCTGAGACCTTGGAGAACTTAAGTACTATGCTCGTTGACCTCAGTAAAGCCTCCGAGCGAGTTGGTCTTAGGATGAACATGGATAAGACGAAAATCATGTCGAATTCCCATGTAGCACCAACTCCCGTAATAATCGGAGACTTTACACTCGAAGTTGTAGACGAATATATATACCTAGGGCAAACTATTCAGTTAGGTAGGTCCAACTTCGAGAAAGAGGTCAATCGTCGAATCCGACTCGGTTGGGCAGCGTTCGGGAAGCTACGACACATATTTTCGTCCAATATTCCGCAGTGTTTGAAGACGAAAGTCTTTAATCAGTGTGTGTTGCCAGTGATGACATACGGTACTGAAACGTGGCCGCTTACAATGGGCCTCATAAGAAGGCTCAAAGTCACCCAAAGGGCAATGGAGAGGGCTATGCTAGGAGTCTCTCTGCGTGATCGGATTAAAAATGAGACCATCCGCAGCAGAACCAAAGTAACCGAAATAGCTCTCCGAATCGCTAAACTGAAGTGGCAGTGGGCGGGGCACATTGCGCGTAGAACCGATGGCCGTTGGGGCGGGAAGGTTCTTGAGTGGCGGCCACGTACCGGAAGGCGTAGCGTGGGTAGGCCCCCCCACAAGGTGGACCGATGACCTGGTGAAGGTCGCAGGAGTCCGCTGGATGCGGGTGGCGCAGGAACGGTCATTGTGGCAATCTTTGGGGGAGGCCTATGTTCAGCAGTGGACGTCTTTCGGCTGATATGATGATGATGATGATGATGATGATTGAGTCCCAAATATCGGATTTCAATACCACTTTATACGGTGTGTGCGAGGCTAATAAGTGACTGACATTTTTATGTAATAGTTCTTACCATTATATACGTATTGTGTACTGAACTAATAACTATAACTATAACAAAATTGCTTTTTATGTGGCAATACTTCCTTAATCAAATTAAGCAAAACAGGCACTGCTGAACTTTGATATCACTAAGCAACAAATAAAGCGTTGTTACCTATTGTTACTAATTTCCGATAAAATTTCGTCATTTTGTGGCGTAATAAAAATGTTACTTAAATAGTGCGAAAATTATACATCATGGTGATGATTATAAATAATGATAAAATCATCATTACTACCATTATTGTATTAATCATTTTTATTTATATCCCTCTGCATGTAGGAGTATAGGCAAGTTATCATAATGCCGATTGGTGATTTTACTTACCTACACTATTAATGTTTCTTATAAAAATTTAAATCTTTATTTGAAATCAAATCATTCTAAAGTGAATCTTAACAAGATAAACGATGATATTCGTCAGCCTCATGAGCCCTAGTCAAGCGCACAGGATAAGTAATAAATGTAAAATCAAAAGTAGGTAATAAATGTTTTAATATGACACATTCGAACGATAAATCACGTGACTTTAATGTATTGAAATTATTTATTTATTTAAACTTTATTGCACAATATAAGAGAGTACAAATAGCGAACTTAACGCCTTAAGGCATTCTCTACCAGTCAACCATTAGGCTGAACAGAAAGCGTTGGCTTGGTGCAGGATTTAAACTTAAAATAATAATCACGTGACTTTTCGTTTTATCATTCATCATCTGTCATTTCTGTCATTTCTGTCATTCATCTGGGCTAGGGCTTGCTGTGGTTACATTAACATATGATTAAAAGCAACAGTATCTCGCGGCGACATACTGTCGCACCAATCGCCAAGTTTACTGAATAGAAAATTAGTCATATCAATTGAATACCCCCGAGCTACAGCAAGCAAATTATTTATAAATAATCGAATAGGTTTTCATACGGCCCTATATTCCAAATTTCATTGAAAATGCTAAGTAGATTAGTCAGATTTAATCTATGTATACATATAAATTGTAGTTTTGAAAACAATTAAATGCGAAAGCTACATAATTCAGATTTTTTTTTGTTATATTTAATAGGTAGACGTTTGACCATGATCAAATTGTTTTTAAAAATATATCATTCATTTTTTGCCGCTAATACATGTTCAGGCTTAGGTTCGATGTTTTTATTTGCTTTATGTAGGTAATTAAGATCAAAAGTCTGGGATGGGAACAAAGGTCGGTCATATTTTTGTCGGTACAACCTTCATTGTTTTTGTTGTTTTATAAGTTGATCAGGTAAGTACTTGATTAACATAATATGTCATACACCCTTAGACTGAGGGCGGTTTGTTTACAAAACCTTTAGCCATACCAGACTTTGTTTTTACATTAACTAGATAATAATCTTTAAAAATATTCCATTCAGTTTTCATTACAGGTACGGTATTCCTCACACTTGATTAGCTGCGTTATTGTAATCAACTAATCACAATGTTTATCACTCCGTGCGATAAGAACATAAGTAAAACCGCATATTAACGAATTCACATATTGTTAGATGAAACGTCACTGGTCATTTCCCATGACCTTCACACACGGAATAAAAAAGTGGCACTATGTGCGCGCAGACACCATTGCTAGGCATTGTTTGCCATTGTACTAGGTACGCTAGCTATTTCATTGTGATGGTAATTGAAGTGTTGTTAACACTCAGTCAAATTTGAAAGCCGTAATTATAATCGCGTCAAAAAAGATAATCTGTGAGCAAATATGGCTTCATGAGTTCGTGAGTCACAACATCACTAGTAGGTAAATACCCCTGTACGAAATGTAATTGCGATAATTTGAATGACCTTGATCATGAAAACGTATGTTCAAGAATATCCTTACAACTCGTAAAATTGCTTTTGATTTAACGGACAGAAAGAAGAGCATGTCAACGTATTTAACCGAAATAAAGTTTTGGAAGATATTCATGTACTTTCATGTAGGTACAGTCGAAGACGGAGTTACAACTATCTGACCCCCGCTGCATATGTCAGGATGTACTTGGGACATTAATAGAAATTGCTTGGTATAAGGACTTTTGTTAAATAAAAAAAAAAAGTTTTTTTTTCGGTTTCATAAACAATAAATGAAATGGTTATTGTGAGAGAATCTTAAGAATAACTTAAAAGTTAAACCTCGGTGTGCTACAATACATGTCAATAGGTTGTATTAAAGGTTGCAATACACTTATTATTTTTAATAGCTTATTAGTTTTAATAATATTATATTTTAATCATTAAACTTATCTTTTTATGACTCGGTAACAGTAAGAGTTTCTTAGAGAAATTAAAAAATTGTCATGAATATAATGCAAATAACAACAAACCCTGTAGACTTCCTGTATACGTAGGGGTGTCACAGGTAACTGTATCCTTGACTGTACAGTGTACATACTCGTAATTTATTATCATTGAATAGAAACATAACTTTCGCTAAGTAGTACGCACATTAACATGTGTAACACAACATTGTGATAACATTTAATTAGTAGTTGATAACAACCGGTAGTGGTCAATTACAGCATGTCTCTTTGGACTTTATAATTGATGCGACGTCATTCATTGGTCTTCAGTAAATTTCCTTTGGTTTGGGACATTATTTCGTCATGTTTAAAGTTGAATAGAATAAAAAATATTCCTAATTTAATTATGTTAAAACTTACTATAAATCATATTTTTTCATAAAGAATGTAAATTATAAAATAACGGTTATATTAAGTTCACAGCATTTTTTTTTTCTAAACTAACAGTTATTTAGATATGCATTTCTGTATACATAACTATCATTTGCTAGAATCCACAACAGTTCTGTCTGATATGTATAATCAATTCGCGAAATCAATTAGAGATATTGTAGTTTTCCGGCATTGAGAGCTAATTTAATAATAATATTATAAGCTATTCTCGTTAACTAATTTTAACTACATAATGTATGTATCATTTACTAAGAATTTATGACTTTTATTTATTGTCACTTTTATGTCTTTTCATTGTCACTTGTATGATAAATTAAGGACGACGAATTATTGCACTGAAGTGTCCAATAAGTGATCGCATCTAGATAATCGATCGATAAACATAAGCGAAAAAACATTTCTAATAACATAAACAAAAAAAAATGTACTGACCTTTAGTCACAATTTATGCAATTTTTGTTAGAACTGATTCGCAATGAAACTAAGTGCCACTATCAGGTGCGGGTATCATTTGCGCCAGCACATTTCATGCTAATCAACAACTCACGGACAACCGGCGTGGTCGACTACGCGCTCATCAATGGATATCGGCACAAAATTATATATTACGACACTGTTACAGTTCCATGACAGAAATATGACGTCCTTTATTTATTAAAAGGAGATCAATTACTTTTTTATCTTAACTCAGGTTTGACACAATGAACTGGCTGCATAATCGGCGATGTGGTTAATGATTGTAAGGACTGAATATTGGCGGTAAATTGTTGACGAGTATTGGGGAATACCTTTAGCAGTGTAACAAGTTGCAACAAGGAAAAATTTATTCGTATAGAATTATTCACGCGTCCGTCACGTGACGCAAAAAAGTTTGCGGAAGTCACGGTCACATGTGTAAGTATAAATAATATAGATGTCAACGACTGCGACTGGTTGTATAATTATTGTGAAATAATGAGTATTTTTAGCTCCAATGATTCAGTCTCGAACTAGTAGATTTTAGGCAAGCCGTTGGTGTAGTTGTGGCGAAAAGAGGGTTTTTTTTTTAAATCTTTTAGTACTTAAATTGATTTGTATTATTAGAATTTATTTCCATTCAAATAGCTGGTAGAAGTTTGACACAGTGAAGTGAAGTACCTAATATAGTGTAGAAATGCCTCGGATCTGATATTTTTTTCAGTAGAACAAAACGAACAGCATACAAAATAATAAAAACCACTTTTTTACCACTATTTTGTCAAGTTATAAAACTTTATTCCAGCGGCAAATTGCTTTCATTTAAAAGAGACCTTACTTTTGTTATACATACATATTAAGGAAAGTATTTTTTCTCAGACTCCAGGAAATCACGGATCTCAGAGAACGTGTAAGATTAAGATAGACAGCGCCATGACACTCGCGGCTTCCTGCTACGTAGCGGGACATCTGGCTCCTGTCGTCTTCAGGGGCGGGGGAAATCTGGGTTGTACGTTTTGTTATTTGCGAAATACGAGGACTTACAGATCGTGTCGCTATAGTCGCTATTTTATTTCCTGCACTATTAATTCAAAATTCACTAGCAATTTTTATTGTCTGGGCGGAAGGTAATTGAACCTCGGTTCTATCAATTCATGGAAATGTCACCTTTTTCTCACTCTAATAATACGGGTGCTTTTTCCATCAAGTGATTGTTGCAGATACGACGCTGAGTAAGTATAGCAGCGAGATGCATTTAACAATAGGTTCAAATGGAGGTTCAAATGGTTTAGGGCAGTAAGAATGCATTTGTCACCACCCCAACTCTTCCCGTGGGTGTCGTAAGAGTCGACTAAGGGATTCGAAATGTCACTGACCATTTATTTATTGAAAATTGATGATGGGCAGCAGCATCATCATTAGCGGAGTGACCTCCTAATGCGTCCGGACGCTTAGGTAATAGGAGAGGCCTCTGTCCACCAGTGGACTGATTATAGGCTGATAATGTGATGTGATTAGGGAGAGAGAAGGTTCTCAATTCGACTGTTTTTTTTTTGTTGTCTGTATGTTACCCGATATCTTCGAGAATCGTGAACCGGTTTAATTTTTTTTTGTCATCGAACGTGTATAACCCCGAGATGGTCCCGTTGGCACCAAGTTGGGGTCTGATGATGGGATCTTGGAGAAATCGAGGGATCTCTTCAAATATTATGTTCTTATGTTCATATGGCACTTTTGGTAATTTTTATTCATTTACAAGAATTTGCATTCAGAAAGTAGGATTTGATGATATGTAACCAATGATGGAAACCATATGATCTTGGAAAAATCGGTTGAAGTTGGTTGTTTTAAAATTTTTAATTTGGTGATTATTTTACATCGTTATGCTGTCGATTGTTTACACAACGTTTGTGATTTTGCTTACTAGTATAAAAATTTTTTTCAAAATAAACATATTTACATGGGATAATCTTACATAATCTAAAGCTAGTCCCAGTAGGTAAGCTCAATTAATGTTGTAACTAATAAACAACGACAAAGTATTCATAATACATAGATGCTTAAATACGCAGAAAACAACAATGTCTAAGAACAAAATATTTTTGCGATTAAGACACTCACATATATGATCTTATCGGAATTTGAACTCGGAACTTCCAGCTTCGTCAATTGAGTCACTAACAACTGCTAACGAGGGTTGATAAAAAAAATATTTTTTTACTAATACTTGAACTGTTATTTGAACTTAGCATTCTGTCTATTAATATATTGCTAATTATTTGCCTAATTATTTGCCAATTATGGCCTTAGCAGACTTAAAAAATAAGCAACTAAAATGTGAAGTAAAGAAAAATCTAATCGTGATTTTTGGGATATTTTGAGAAAATTATGGTAACATTTTCTCAAAATATTGTCAAAATATTGGCATGATGGAATTATTTTATCATAAAAATATTCTAATAAGAAAAATATTATCACTTTAATTTGTAGCATTCGTACTTAAATTACTATTTACTTAACCCACATAATATATAGCGCATGATTCGGATAATAAGTTATTTATCCGCAAGGGTGGCGTATAATAGGTAGGTACCAAAGGTGCCAAAAATATATTTACACGACTTTGTTGCCTTGACATTAAGGTTGTGTAAATATATTTTTGGCACTGAAACTGTAAAGATATCTTTGACGTCGACTGTACATACTGTCAGGGGGTGAACGGTAAATTGCGTGCTTCAATATTTCATTCAATAGACGATGATCATAATTAGATGTTGAATAGAATAAGATAAAGGTGAAAGAGAAATGCAATGTCAATTATGACGTCAGTTGGCAAAGTGGTAAAAGGCAACTTCGTCATTATTATGTCACATAATAATGATTTATGTCCATAGATCACTGCTACAAGTATACAGGGTGTCTTAACGGGCTCTCAACGGGTGTTAGTTTAGGACATAATAAGTACATTTTGATAACTTTTACTTAAAATCAGAGCAACAAAATTATCCATACAAAATAATTCGGCGCGCAATGTAGAACAACATACTCAAGTTAAACGTTCGTTGAAAACTGCCATATCAATAATAACAAATGTTCGTACATACTACATTGCTGCTCCGAAAATCTTTAAAAAAATATTTGGGGTCGTAATTATGTGTAACTTGAAAAAAACCTCGTAATCCATGATTATTTCCAGATAAAAAAAAAGATGAAACTGCTGAAACAGCGCGTTTCTGCGCAAACTCAAAAATTTACTAATTAGTATATGTTATTTATTATAAGTGCCTTTCTTTCTATGTCTTGCTGCACCCAAAAGGGAACATAATACGATCTATATATATATATATATATATACAGTGTGTAAATCTAATACGGGCGATCAATTAAACCAGGCATGGGATTCATAAGTGTAATCATGAATTACAAGGTTTTTTTAAAGTTACTCTTAATTACGGCCCCACAGAATTTTTTTAAGATTTTCGAAGCAGCAATGTAGGTACGAACATTTGTTATTGTTGATATGACAGTTATGTCATCTGCTTTTGAAATTAGCTGTCAACGAGTGCTTAACTCGCTTATGTTGCTCTACATTGCGCGCCGAATTATTTTGTATGGAAAAATTGTATGCTCTAATTTTAAGTAAAAGTTATTTGAATGTACTTATTATGTCGTAAACTAACACCCGTTAAGAGCTTCGCCCGTATTAGACTTACACCCTGTATATATACATATCCCACCTGTATAACATTATGTGCAATAAATGATTGAGTATTGAGATTACGCTCATGAATTCCATGCCTGGGTTAATAATTGATCGCCTGTATTAGATTTATACACGGTATACTAACGTAGACAGTGATATAAAAACAAGAAACCAAAATTAGTGCCCCTTATTACGAGTGTGCCTAGTATGTAATGTAAACCTAGATTACTTACTTACCACATATTAACGTAAGTAAAAATAACTAAATTATATTCACCTTCACAGTCACATTACTGACGTACTTTGTAAAACTAAGTAAATTATTGAAGAAATTAATACTAGTTAGATAATAATTACTAAGTGATAATCTGAGTTGTAAGTATCTCCATTGCTTGAAAGCGCAGACGAGTATTTGCCTCATAGTAAACTGACTCTGTCTGATCTCAGTTATTTTTATTTTATAATTATTAAAAGGTAAGTAATATTACTATCTATTGATCAACGTTTGCAGTATTCAACGTGACGTTTAAATTCAAATGTCGAACAATCTTAATTGTTCATATTTACCCTTTATAATTTTGACATAAAATGCACATATCGAATACTAGAGGAACGTCGAGCACAGCTATGCTATTCTCTTATTGACACATTCGACGCTGCGTTTGTCAACGAGCTCGATGTCGAGACAGCCTTGTCTAAAATCCTAGCTGTTTGATTTGACATTAGGAATCGAGGCTGTGAGCGAGGTTGTGGGCGAGTTCGTCGCTGTTTTTCGTTAGAGAATACGAAGTTCATAGATTGAACGTCAAACTTTCGACGCAATGTAGTTCCAGCTCACGCCGCATTCGTCGCCGAGCACTAGTGTCGTTTAAAGTACATTAGTGAATACCATTTTTAGGCTCGACGCTGCCGCAGCACTGACACAGCGCTGACAGCAAGGCGGTTTCCTTAGTGAATAACACTGCTGGATGCTTAGCCAAGTTGACAATCGCTGACGCTTAATCGTCAATCGCAAACGAAAGGCAGCTAACTGTCTTTGTCGCACTAATATGAAAGAGTGACAGAGAGGGAAAACTGCGATACGCTACTAAGCGTTAGCGATTGGCAACTTGGCTAAGCATCTTTGTACTTCTACTAATTAATTAAACTGAGTTTAAGTACATACACTTTACTACTCGCGATAATAGGTTTGAGAGTCCAGAGCGCGTAGCCAAGATGTCAATAGCTAACGCTAACTGAGTAGGTACTCGAGCAGCGGGTAGTGGCCCGTGTGACGGGGCGTCTATGTTAAGGTCTTCGCACATTGTAACAACTTAACGGCGACTGGACTCTACGCCAAATATTGAAATTTAAACACTATGTCATACGTCGTAGGTTTCAAAAAATTATATTAAAGTATGGCCGGATGGTCTACGCGTCGTGCACAAATGGTCAATCCCGACACGTTCGTCACACGTTGACCACACGTTGTTCACGCGGCGATTATGCGTTTGTGACAGACGTGTATCGAGCAACCAATCAACCATTTGCATTGCCCACTCGTTCACGGCACGTTGTCCGTTAGGGTCCATTGGATGGACCAACCGGTTGACTACTCATCGAAAATGTGAGTAAAGTTGCGGCCACGTGGAGTTGTTATAATGTGCGAAGACCTTTGAACGAATGAAAATGTACGCGCGTGGCGTGAATGCACGCCGTCCTAATCCCTTTGACGATCGTCCCACGCGCGTATCGAGGTTTTGCACTTAATCGCGAACGAAACGTAAAATGAATAATAAGTCCACAGGGACTGAGAATAAAAAAAGAGCAACAGAAACGGAAAACAGGCTACGCTACTAAGCATTAGCTATTGGCGTCAGATACGCACTCTTGGGATACCTTCAGGCTTAGGACCTAATTTGAATCGCGATATGCTAGTTCCATAGAATAACTGTCAAAAACTGACAAGCTGAACCTAAACTGAATCGCATTTTAGAGATTGGTACCCTGGTCTCAATTATGAAGCACTTAAAGCTCAAGCGAGCAAATTATATTTTAATTAATATAATAATTTAATTACAAAACAATGCATACAGGAGATTAATAACAAATGTTTTATCGAAGCTCTCAATAAATTGGACAGGGTACGATAAATTCTAAGAATAACACTCAATACAGGAGCTCTACCAACATTGTGTTATTATCAATACTAATACAGATAAGATTCAGGATAAGCATTTAGAAATGAAGTTCATGCACTAAATGCGTGCACCACCTATACGTAATGTCAATGTCATTCGTGATAATTTATGACGTATGTCCTAACAAATAATATTCGGTCAGCTGAGCATGACATAACCTTGATAGGACAGGATTTTCACCTATATCAACTTTCACCGGCTTAACTATGTATAAGAAAGGCAAATTTTGATTTGTAGTGAATATAATATTATGTCATACAAAAATAATTATATTTACTAAATAACCGTTCACGGTTAAAACTTGTTATCTATCAAAGACTATTCATATCCCTGTTTAAGGGTGCGGCTCCACTGAGGCGAAGAAGAGAGGAGATGTGCAAAATTGACCAATTATTCTTCAAATTCAAACTTCGAAACACTGTCATGCGGTCTCATTGGCCAATTTTGCACATCTCCGACTCAGTGGTGCCGCACCCTAATAGATTTTATATTTTAAATACATTTTGTTGCATTTAAATTAGGTAGTTTGTTTTCTTCTGGACAATGACACTATTCATAAAAAATATGATTTAAATTGTCTTGTTGAATCAATGACTGGCTGAAATCAATAGTTTAAAGAAAGTCGCCAGCCACGAAGTCGTTAGTGGGTAAACGGGGTGCGGGAAACTATTGCTACAAGATAACTTTGCACATCACCGCAAACAATCCAGCAGAACTTTGCACGTCGATCAACACACTTGTCATAGATGTAAGGGTCTTCTAAGAATAGTGACTTTTTAACTAACAGTGCCAATTGGTTTGTGAAGCACACAAGACTCGCTACTAAGAAAGGGATGTGCCCCGTGACAAGGCTCAAATTAACGAGGGCCTGCTCGCCTAGAAATTTACATGGGTATGCATGTTGCGCTCTTAGATACGAGTACTACAGTACTGGCAACCGGATTTAGTGTCTCGAATAGTTTCGGAACTCCCGGCTTCTCTTCTCTGAATAAGGAATTGTAATTAAAGAAGACTCAAATGAGTTTAAGTAAACGTATTGTTACACAATCTCTTACTTAGGTAGGAGTCTTTTTGCGTGTTTTTAGCCTTTATAGCCGACCTGCTGCGAAGTATGATTAAATAATGATTTACGCAAGTTGTCACAGCGACATTGTTAAAACAGACTATTTTTTATTGACAACCAATATTTATCTAATTATTACCTTTAATCACACACGAAGTGTAAAAACATTATCAGGTGTCCTTCATCTGTACTCACATTCAACGTGCCTACTTTATACATTTTATCAGTCTTGTCATAAACTTTCTTAAAACAATGTTGAACTCAAAAAAGTGTCCGTAGTTTTGGTCCATAGGTATTTGAAGGCCACTAGATTACTGATTAATTTTAAATCAGTAATTGTTGGAGACATTTCTGTTATAGATGTCATTAAAAACACAATAAATGTGAGTTCATGATGATAACGTAGATAATGTTAAGCGATTAAAATTGGTTCAGCTACTTTGTTGAATTTCATTGTTCATACTTGAATTAAATATTTTATGCTAATCTACATTGAATTTGCGGACAATTGCGTGAGGCACACGTCTTAGAAGTGGCTTAAGGTTGTAGGTAGTACCTTCGAAAAGTCAAGTACAGATGTCACTAGTGATTAGATTCGCGACTCATTATGGTGTAATTGGGAGCACGCTGAGCTTACTCGGAGGAGGCGGGTTCGAGTCCCTGGACAAGCAGAGTCTTTCGCAGTTGATTTTTTCTATGGTAAGCACATCTGTTACGACATTGTGCGAATTTACTGAATGTTGACACTAAGAAATCTTGACACGATGTTTTATTGAAAATTACGAAAGTATTCTATGTAGGTATTTTTTATTTTATTTACCAAAGCAAAACAATTTAAGCAATCGCAAATTATATAAATGCTACATAATATTTGCTGTGACTTTTAAAAAAGGTTTTTCTTAAGACATAATATCAGTTACCTTCTAATGCTTAAAACCGAACTTTATTAACTAACTTTAGTATAATATGGTTAAAGTTAAAAATATATTTATAATGACACTAACTGGACATTTTTAAGATCGTGTTGAAAAAGTAGGTAAAACATGTCCGTAACTAAAGAAATCGCAACTACGGATTCTTCTTCAGTAATATATGGATGACTTATTATTAACCATCGATTTCTTTAAAAATCAAAGAACAGTAACTACGTGATAGCGTGTGTCCTTTTTAAAGTCAGTTAAAGTTGCTGCGGTATAATTGCTGCGGTATATAGGTAAATAATAAACCAGTGACAACTGTAAAATGTTCAACAATAAACCTTAATTAATTTCGACAAATGATACGATTAAAACCGTTATGGAATTGCTTAATTTAACCGGGTATCTTTTACAGTTATTTGCCGAAGTTGCCGAACGATGGCGAGCGATACAAGCTGGGCATCGGAGTTTGGGTAGAGGGGGCAAGACCGATAAAATAAGTACCCAACATTTATCTCTTACAAACAAGCTCGGTTTTGGAACTTCCACCGATTCGGTAGGAAATCATAAACCAACTAAAATTGGCAAACTTAAAACCGAAGTTTATTTGTTAATTTCGGTCATTTCCTTAGTGGATGAAATATGGGAAAATATCCTTGAAACTTTCCGAGTGATATCGATTTTGTATTGGTTTAATGCATCGTACAAGCTTATTTGTCATTTTTAGTATCTACCTATATTTTTATTAGCTGTTACAGCTAAAATAAATGAGTCGATGTACAGTCGACGTCAAAGATATCATTACAGTTTAGGTGCCATAATTAAATACATGTACACGACCATAATTTCAAGGCAATAAAGTTGTGTAAGTCCGTGTATTATAACAAAATATTATTGATCAATTACGGAACCCTATACCAAACAAATAAGTTTCCACAACCCTTTCAATATTCAGCTATAGCTCAAAATACCAACGTTTATCCACAAAACCTGGCATCACCATCAATACAGGGTGGTCCAAACCTTGACGTCAAAAAATTTTTTTTAGATTCCTCACGTCATGAGCTATCAGAATATACCCCATGTATGTTAGCCGATTTTTTGTAGTTTTCGAAAGTTTTTCTTGAGAAATTCTGGAATGAAGAAATTTATTGATTAAAAAAAAACTATTGGGTTTTTTAAGATTTTCTTCTTGTAAGAGTATTAATACAAATAAAGCATTTACTGACAAACAAATTAGCGTCCTCACTTTGATACAAGTAGGATAAAAAATACCAAATTCAAAATTTTACGTTAAAAACGCGTCAAAATAGCATTAATGTACGTAAATAAAAAAAAATAAAACATATCCCAAGGATTTTTGGTAATCTAAAGATTGCCCTAGACCTTAAACCTTCGTAAAACTAAAAAAAAAGCGATACTTTAATGATGAGGATTTTTCAGAGTAGTCGGTCAAATAAACTTAAAAAAAACTTCTAAATTTTTATTTTAACCCTTGACTACCTACGTCCTGTTTGTATCACACAACCACCTACGTGCGGTCATGGAGACCGCTCCTTCTTATGGGACCTGATTTATTTACTTTGGCGTGACTGAAGGGGGTTTAAATATATTAAATACACTTTAAATTGTTTCAGGCATTTATTAACCAACAAGAATACAAAAATAATCAACATTTTGTATTTCAAACTTAACATATTTAATGACGTGTCGTATTTTCGATTACAAAACTAAGCATCATTTAGGATATGAGATTACAAAATTAAAGAACATTAATATAAGTCTTTTCATTATAAAAAAATAAAATTGATCAATCAAAAATGCTATTAAACTATTTAATTTGGTTACAAATAAGATATTTTTGTAAAATTACATGCTTTTAAAATAACCATTCTTGTCTGCCGTCGACACACAATTTGTTCGAACATTCAAATTCAAAGCAATTTTCTAGTGCCGCGGAAGACGCTAATTATTTGCACGATTCTCTAAATAGTGTCTCACTAATTTTTGGGCAAGTTTCTTCATAAATTTGAACCTTTTGCAAAACTGTGTCAAACTATAGTAACAATTATTATGACATTTAAATAACACAACCACCTACGTGCGGTCCCTGAGACACTTACAAAACGTATCGTAACCACCTACATGCGGTCTCACAGACCGCCGATGCTAGTTTATTCCTCACCAAATCCAAATGAGTGCACGTCTGAACGAGTCGACAGCATGGCCGGCACTGCAGAGGGGCCGGGAAAAGGTACAAGGTCACAGAGGCGTGAGCGATGTACTTGCGTTCAGTTATTGTCAATTTTGTATAATCCAGTGTCTGTGAGACCGCACGTAGGTGGTTAAGGGTTAAAAACAAAGTAAAATTTCGTCTGTTTTGTTGTTCTTATCAATAAACAAAGACAGAAAATACCACGAAAACTCAATTTGTGTAGTTATTCAAGTCATTTTTTACTACTTTAAAATTTTAAGTTTTTTTATTTTTATTTGACCGACTACTCCGAAAAATCCTCATCATTAAGTATCACTTTTTTTTGCTTTTACGAAGGCTCAAGGTCTAGGGCGGGTCTTTAGAATACGAAAATTCCGTGGGATATGTTTTATTGTTTTATTTAAGTACATTAATGCTATTTTGATGCGTTTTTAACGTAAAATTTTAAATTTGATATTTTTTATCCTACTTGTATCAAAGTGAGGACGCTAATTTTTTTGTCAGTAAATGCTTTATTTGTAGTAATACTCTTACAAAAAGAAAATATTAAAAAACCTAATAGTTTTTTTTATCAAAAAATTTCTTCATTCCAGAATTTCTCAAAAAAAATTTTTCAAAAATTCATAACTCGAAAACTACAAAAAATCGGCTAACATACATGGGGTATATTCGAATAGCTCATGACGTGAGGAATCTAAAAAAAAATTTTTGACGTCAAGGTTTGGACCATCCTGTATAGTATTGATTATCTTGCATTATTTCATAATCACGCACTTTCAGAACACTATTTCGGTCTTATCACCAACTTCAAACCTTAATCGTTCTGTTCATAATACATTTATAGTTAAAATATTTATATTTATTACTCATCATCATGTCAGTTGAAAGACGTCCACTGCTGAACATAGGCCTCCTCCAAAGATTGCCGCAATGACTGCGACCTTCACTAGGTCCACCAGTCTTCACTTCATCAGTCCACCTTGTGGGGGGCCTGCCCACGCTACGCCTTCCGGTACGTATTTATTAGTATTAACGCAAAAATATATCTACAAACGTGTCTAACGATATGTGTATACAACAAAACATTATATTGAAAAAAAAAAAACACTTTTTAGCTTGCCGTGAGGACTCGTACAGTCATAGATAAAATAAGGAAAATATAAAAATGCTCAAAAATATGTCCCAGTGCACTTTAATTCTGTGTAATAAGAACGTCCTAACATGTATTTATATGAGGATATTTTTGCACTTGACAGTACCTCTGCCCATACCTATTACCATAGTAACCATGCACGTTTCGTCCACACGCAGCAGCTGCACCGTGCACCGGCGATTAGAGCGCACAAGACGCGGTCGTGCGTTACCGTAACACATAGCCCCGCAGAGCGCTTAGCACGGAATTCGATTCAACTAATGCTATCTAATCCTAACCGGCTAGAGATGTGCTCGATGCCGGACTGACAACCAAATGCGAATGTTCCGAATGAAATTAGGTATCGGTGGGTATTTGCAGCACACTGGATTAGTAGGTATTTAACGCAATAATGTAATTGTAGAAAAGTTTAAGATCACTTTTTTTTATTTTCCTGGAAAAGGAGGCCTTTGCCCAGCAGTGGGATACTAGGGTAAGTGCTCCAGTGAATGAACACTTAAGGAAATTTTCAACTTAATATTTTTTTTGTGGCCACGAGCAATAATGAAGTTTAAATATGAATGTTCTTATAGAATAAACCACTATTGTAGTTTTCTAAAATCAATTTTATTTTGCATTAGTGCTGCACAGTTTTAAATTATAGCTGACTGTAGGGGATAAAATGGAAAATCACCAGTGAATGAACACAAAATTCTAGTAAATGAACAAATGAAACCAATGAATGAACTACCTTAAAAATAATGTATTAAAATGCAAAAAGTACTCTAATTTTAATTGGTAGTGCTAGTAATATTCGATAATTGAATTTTAACTTTAATGAGACATAATAACTATAAACATAATTAAACGACATCAATTACAGTTTCACATTTCTACGTATTCTGGGAAGGTTCAACTAACTCTTCCGTTACCATTGAAGAGTGACCTTATATGTCGCTTTCGTTAAAAAGTAAACTGAGCTCATTTTGCATATCAATTATAGCACTTAAATACTTTTGATTAACCAAATATCCATTTATGTTTGTTTCTTCAGTGGCAGGAATTTGGACAATTTCGGTGATTTAAATAGCGTTGATTTTGAAATATTAAAACTGGCACTTGATAGTTCACTAGTTGCAACAGCTTTTAGAGTTTTTTCGAGAGATTCTTGGTCATATTGGAATCCTTTAAATGTTTTTTGACCTTTCCATGTCTTAAAACCAGACAAAATACAAAATAAATGATTTCGTTCATTCACTGATTTTCGCAATCCAATTAATGAACTAACTGTGTTTGCAGTAGTTCATTAAAATTTTAATATATCAAGTATTGTTTGAACACTGGCCCTTTGCTAGACAGCACATTTCTATTCAATTCAAAGAAAACCAAATCTTATTACAACTACTAAAACGTCAGATATGGAACAAACAATAAATCACGCAATTCCAGTGAATGAACTCCCCCGTTCGGTCACTAGGTTTTAAGCCATTTTGAGTTCTAGTTATAGAACACTGGGTTAAAAACCACCATTTGAAACGAAATCACATTAAACTATACTTTAATAGCATGATAATAACATTCCGGTTTCAAAAAAAACACGCACTGTACCTGGGAGATGCACGAAACGCACACAATAACACATTAAACACAACATAAGCTTACCTCAATCCTTATAACACCTCCATATAAAAAACGAACCGGCGCAACGTGCCCACTTTAGATCATCGCCATTTGGACACTGATGTATATGAGTTGATGTAAGTGCTACCAGAACTTGTCAAATAAGATTCCTACCCGAAAAAAAAATATAACGCGTAGTAGAAATGTACAGAAAACTTATTATACGAAAAAAAATTGTGTTTTGTTCGTTCACTGGATTTGTTCATTCACTGGAGAACTTACCCTAAGCCAGGGAAATAACTCTTCCTCTCCATTCGGCCCAGTCGTCCAGGTCGTCCCGCCATCTCCTTCTCGGTCTGCCAATGCACCGAAATATATTATAGGTACATAAATTAGTACAGACATACTAATTTCAAACAATAATTATTGAATAGTGTAATGGATTCGCAGAATTTCTATCAAAAATGCCCTTAAAATTGTATTAAAATTGTAATTTTTGTTAAAATTGTAGTACACAGTTAACTGACCTCTAGTGATCCTTATTTCAATGCGTGGAAAGTGTGTAATGTTGGCGATGGTACTTATGAATTTTGCTGAATTTATCACGATAATACATATTATTTATGTTATTGTTACTCGTCTAGGAATTATTCTCGCTACCTACTAGGTATCTATGTTGTCAGCTACGATATTGCGCTACGTGCGTAGCTGAAACAAACTAACCAGTTTATTAAATGTATAAACGTCTCTTGACATAGCCAGCCGTTAAGTATTGTTAGTCCCTTTCGGTCTTATCAATATGTCTATATGACTGAAAGGGACAAAGACTAGGTAATCGGCTTGCTAAGTTAGTACAAGTTTATGAATTTTGGGGGTAAGCGTATTATTTGTGCATGGCAAACGATCATACCCGAACATATAGAAGTAACAAAATGTTTGAATCCGCAATTGCTGAATGCCTATGGAAACTAATTATTCGATTGAGTTGCACCGCTCAGGTTAACTCACGATCACGACAAAAATACATTGTTTATTTTTCGCGTCGGTAAAGTAACAGAACTAGTTCCTTGGTCAATTTGTAGTAATAAAAATCTATAAATTAAAAAAAAATACACCAAGAATATGATTGATTAATGACTGACTCCCAAAAACACGCCAAATTCTGTCAGAATTATGTATTTTGGCGATCTTTTTTTTCTCAGCGATCGATCGAATCATAAGTAGCAGATAAACAGGCAGTGGTGTGGCAAAAAAGCGGTTAGATCGCTAAGGTGGTTTAAGACATGTAAGATTATGAAAATTACCAGAAACCATTGAACTCACCTGACTCAAACCTGTGTAATTATAACTCAAAATGTGAAAAATTATTTGGCGAAACTAAGTTGTAGCAGAAACATACGCTTTGCCTCTGTCAATTACCTTTTCATCACACCTGTTCGGTAAGTGCGCCAATACGCTGCGGTGATGCGCGCCGTAGGTGCGTCATTACGTCCTTGTAGGCCGTTAAGGATTTTCATGCAACATTACGTCGCACTAGCGCGGTCCGGCGCACGCCGCGCGCCGCGCCGAGATTTCTTTTATGAAAATGATGAAATTAAGTCTGATTTAGACCATTTTAGAGTAGTTTTGTGAAAATATATTGTTTTATTTACTTTTTTGCATCACAGGTGTGATGAAAAACATTGTGTGTACCACGGGCGGTACAAGAATTATTTCAAATTCTTACTTACCGCCCTAAATACACAATGTACTATTATTTACATCAACGCAATGAAGCAAAAAAAGAACTCCAGTCACTTAACCCACAACGGTTGCCGAATGGTCAGCCCATCTCTACGGACGGCGCACAAATGGCAGTGGGTGCATTCCGAAAGGCCATGTGCAATTTGCAGTTGGTGATTGATGATAATCCCCTAGCATTTGCACTAGGGAAACAATAGTCTGCGACGCCTGTCTCTTGTAAAAATGGAGTTCCCGCTGTGTATCAATTTGTATCTTTCACTTAAGTAGTTTCCTTTCTGTTTTGTTTACGTTTAATATTTTGCGAGGTGGTATAAACGGCCAGAATTTTTTATCATTTTAAATGAGAACAAACAATACGTGTTGTATCAAAATATACACAACAGTAACAGATGTAAAGAACTTTGTATTATTACGTAGAGTTCAGCATTTTGCTAGAATTCTGTAACAAATACGTACCCGTAAGTAAGTACCCAATAATTATTTTATAAATACAATCTACCCCGTAGGATTTGGACCACTCTTACCAGTTGTTATATACCTAGTCATGGATATTTTCTTTATGTGATACAATATGAATAAATGTTCAAATCAAAGCTATCTGGACTGCAATGAATACCCTATGTAAATAGGCATTTACTTCCAGGCACCTAGGTAATATTTTTATTGTATCACTACAGTAAAAAGTACTTTCTTGTAAATAGGTACTGCAATTGGTATTGATTTACTTAGCGGATTAGTTGGCTTATTCTTACCACCATAATTTAAACTCTAAGTATTAACTAATTAGCATTAGACTTAAATAAAATACTAAATTCGAATTCCCACGTATTCATCTAAAACAAACCAAAAAGTATCTGGGCGTTTAAATCGTACCTGTGCACGACATGCACGTACGTACGCTGTGAGTTACCGAATTAGAAATATTTTTCTCTTTAGGGGTAGTGGTTCTAGTAGTAATAGTAATTGTTTTATTTTTTTTTAATGCAACTATACCAAAATTGTTATTTGAAATATATAATAATCAAGAAAGGTTAGAAAATGTATTATTTTTTTGTGCTTTATGATGATGTTTATATGATGTCCATTGTTCAGGACCTTACGGTATTTGTTGCTTAAAAGTATGGTAGGTACGATTTAAACGGCGGTATGATATCTATACCTTTTTTCCTCTGTCATATTTTTATTATTGCTCCTTTCGTATTTAAATCAAATCCTCGGTACAATGCCACAAAGGGCAACCTTAGATACAGTAGGTTATGTTATTAATAATATATGCATATCGTACAGATTTGTAAATAAAGAAATCTAAAATAAACCCGAGTGCGATTGTCGATTGACACAAACGAAACACCTAGCCACTAGAACATTCAGAGCACGATCTAGAATTAGCTAAACATATTTTATTGTAAATAAACCCCTGTCAGTTCCGCTGTGTGGCGCGGCGATGCGGAACGGAGAGCGGAAGGTACGCGGAAGGCGGATGGTGCAAGATAAAGAGAACATTTCCTGCAGTACGCCTTTCGAGATTTAGCAACATTCCAAAATGTGGAGGCCTTTAATGTGCTACAAGAAAAAAAGTACAGTTTCTTGGACGTGAGCTGGAACCGGTATTACATGTTACTGAAATATTAAAGAGTCATGTAAGAGTTATGCATGCCAAATTTTGCTTCAAACTAGAAGAGAGATAGTTTTTATAAGAAAGTACAGTATGATAATTACTATCATACAAAAATTACAAATATCCACGTAGTCTTACTAGACATTCTATAAATACTTATTTTTATACATCCCCAATTTATGAATGATCTCTAATTTCAATACTATAATGTAAGTATAATTACTAAAAATATAATTTATTAATTCAATTACATAAATTGTCCAATATAATACAATTAATTGGGAAGCCTCAAACATGATCAGAAATGTAGATAATTGATTTCAGTTAATAATGAAGCCAATAGTTCTCTCTAATACTATTTAAACCATAAATAATATGCTGCAGGCTGATTATAATAGATCCTGACAATTACTGCTGGAATTGGCAATATTGATTCTCGATGCAAAATATTTGTACTTTGTATAGCTAACACAAAATGTGGTCTACCAATTTTTGATCTTATTACCTCTGAATAGAATCGAGAATCAATATTGCCACTTCTAGCGCTTTCATTATTAGAGGTATGTGAATGATGTGAATGCAAATCCCTTAAAATTAAATATCTTGAGACAATCTTACGTAAATCCACCTCGTCCGCTAGGTTAAATTAAGCTTGTATTGTAGGTACCTACTAAGCAACGATACACAAGGTAGCCGAACAATAAGTGCATTTTTGTTAGGTACCTTTGAGTTTTTGAAACTCGGAATAGGCCCTAAAGGGATTTTGGAAGTTTCATAAGGATTGATATTTTTTTTAAACTATACGTTAAAAAAATTGGTGCTTCCTACTTAATAGGTACTACCAGTTCTAATGTCCACAAAAATCTCCTAGCGCAACTAGTTATTCTGCGTCTCAAAACCTCACTGGCAACAAGAATGGATTAAATTGTTAGCTAACCTGTATATTCTTCCTGCAGCAAAAATACTACTAAGTATTTTTACCGTCTTGAATAAGACTTATTTTATGTATTGCATTCAGTTACAGTAAAAAATAGCATACATTTTTTGTAGCTTAAATTTATTGCTGTATTAAAAAAAATCATTTAGATACGATATTAAGTAAGTATATACAAAAACCATTTTACAAACAAAATATCGTTTATACATATAACAAATAATTTAATGATATAATATATATAAATAAGTATGATACCAACATCAGATAAGTTCTATCCGAACAAGAAGTTAATTACTTTAAGGTATCGGTTTTCTGAAACAGCGTTTAAGATGAGAGATAAGTATACTTTTCCTTAGTAGTCGTCCTGATTCTGAGAAACTAACTTCAGTAAAGAACAAAAAGGCTCCAGTACCATCTCAATGCACAATACTGGCTTCCCTCAACTCGCGCTTGAGTTTCATTTAGGTTGCAGTTGAGTTGCAACTATTAAGTAGAATTCAACATTTCAGGTGTACCTGCAGTTTCAAACGGACTTTTTCAAAGACAAACTTTGCAGACAGTGTATTGTCTAAGATACGTTCATATGCGACTGTTTCCCGTTTTAGGAGTAAAAGTATCTATATATTTATAATAGGACCGAGCCGGGGCGATACGACCTCATGTTGTCTACCTCTTTTTAATTTACTGCTTTCTCTGTACTTTTTATTTTTATTCACTGAGGTATGCATTAATAGTAGTTATGTACAATGAAATTATGATATTATGGCCCGTTTAATAGGCTGCGAAGTAGTCATACTTACCGAACCATACATACTGAACGCTCAGGTTTAGATGAGGCTTGGAAAAGAGGTCGTCAATAATTCAGGGTCAAAGGGTCATCAATTTTTTTTTATTTCCATTCTAGATAAATAGTGGGAAAGGCATCATGTCATTCAGCCATTTAAATAAATATAAGGCTACATTTACACAAGTTACAATTCGACCCCGTAGGTATTGCTTATTAGTGCATTTTGATGTTTTTATTTCCTCTCTTATCATTTTGAGTAGCTAGTTGTAACACAGAGGAACTAAAATATATAAAAATAGTTGGGTTATAGAATGCTTTAAAATAAAACTATTTCGAACATAATCGGCCCAGCCGTTTTTGAATGACTACCTACGGAATCCTACACTGAGCATGGCCCGACATGTTCTTGGGCGGTTTTCATTTTTATATAATTATTATGTAGTAAATAGTAATTGTGGTCATTGTGGCAATCTTTGGGGGAGGCCTATGTTCAGCAGTGGACGTCTTTCGGCTGATATGATGATGATGATGATGAAATAGTAATTGCTCATTATTTTGTATTTATATATCTAAACTAACTTTGGATCCCGGGATTATATTTTTATGTTTGCTAGGTAATATGTAGTCATTTAGACATGCATTTGAAATATAAAAATGATTTGATAAATATTTTGGATACGTATTTTCCGGATAAACATCATTTTTCGTATCATTTTGGTAAACTCTAGTAGGTAGTGCATTGCAGCGAGGCTCAACCGCAAACATCATATTGGTATTGTACGCTTCAATATTGACAAACAAAATGATTCGACCACAGCGCGGAAACATTCGGTTTATTTTAGAACAGCGTTGTAAATTACTTAAAAACTTGCGTTGAAAATCAATTTCCGTTACACAAAAAATAAACATACCATACCCAAAACCACGAACAATATTAAATTTTAAGCATAGCTAAAGTTAAATTATGTTTGTCCCATATAATTACATAGCTATATGTATCAACTAGCTACAGAACAAATGATGATTGAGATTATTTATCGCAACATCATAAGCCCCAGTAGATTATAGCCTATAGGATTAATATTCTATATTTTTAGTCCAGCGATTTAAATTCCCCTAAATACATATATATGTAACGACTATTGCACTTGTGCCCGCATATCAGATCCATTTTTTACTGACTCCAAAAAAGGGAGGATATTTTTGTTTGTATGTAAAAAATTTAATATGATCTTGAGGATCTATTCTTAGAGATATCTCGATAACTCCAAGAATCGTGAACAGATTAATATAAAAAAAATGTTTTTTATTCGAACTAGTATTACCCCCAAATGGTCTCGCTGGCATTTAGTCGGGGTCTGATTATGGGATCTTGAATAAAACGGTTGAAGTCGGTTTTTGTTATTTTTTTTAATTCGGCAATTTTAAGCTTTTTTATCGCCTGCATTCAAGTAATAGTATTATGTAGACCTTGTTTTGTCATAATGTAACTTAAGTTGCATAATAATATTCCGTATATCCAATTTGGCTGTACTTCTGACATAACCCACGTATCAGTTCATGGGATCATTTTGTAAATTACGACATTTTGGTTTCGGTGCCTTTGCCATTCGGCGAAGATGATTTAGCCAAGTCTGTTATGACAAATACGTGTCGGATTATAATGATCTCTTGTAAGATGTATTTATTTATATAAAGTATATTGCACAAAAGAAACCCATAATGTTCAACATGTGAAGTTAATGCCAAAGGCATTCTTTACCAGACTACCGGTCGACCACTTCCAGTGAGTCAACTAAAGCCACACTCTTCACACACACCTTCGGCCACTAAATTGGTTTAACTTCTGCCGCTGAAAAGGTGAATACATCTTTACGACCTTGACTACACAATAAATAACTTAACGCTACTGTATCAAAGTTTGAATCCCAAAACTAAGTTTGAACCAGAACTGATGTAGGTTACTCCTTGATTCATGTAATACTGTAACGTTACAAGTGAGCTGAGTTTGCTGCAACGTCCGGTCTTGGAGATGTGCTGTCGGCGGCAGCCCCTCTCAAGTGATTTGAGAGTGTACTGTGCAGTTAACTGCCAGCATAGTCTTAGGAACTTATTTTACTGACTAAGATTAATACATTTTCATTAAACATTAATTATTTGCCCATAATTGGCCAATTTAACTAGCCGTACCTAACTCATTACATTACCGCCGGATAGAACCGGCGTAGATTTATTTTGTCTCTTGTCTTCATTCTGAAAATACTTGTAATGAATAACTAGCATATTTTAAAAATTTAGAATGTACATTGTACATGCATTCTTAAAATTTATTGTCCGTGGTTTAGTATATTTTTCCTTGGTGGGTAGTTTTGTACTTATCTTTTTATTTTGATGGAGGTAGATCTATAAAATTTCCTCCATTGTCAGTCATCTGCAGACCACAAACCCTGTAAAGTGTTCGAAACGTCGGAATGAAGTTAAAATTAGTTAATATACGCGAGTTTATCAGTTTTCATAGTTTTATTTCATTACATTACATTGTTTTTGCGGAATTTTATTTGCAAGCAAAAAACTAAAATTTGGGATTACTAGGACGAAGCTCTTGCAGCAATTCCAAAATTAAGTTTATTGTAATCTATATCTATTGCGTTTTTTTTTTTAAAGATATATCAAGTAATTGGTTCGGACATGTGATGAGGAGAGATGATGAATATCCTGTTAAAAAAGCTCTACCCATTCCTGATAGTGATAAGAAAAGGGACAGAGGTAAATCGCCTGCAACGTGGTGGACAACCGTAAACAAACAAATGGAATGGGAGCAGTTAAATACACGGACAACCCAGGATAGAAATTCCTGGTGCTTAAGAACGAGGAGGGCCGGCCCCAAGTAAAGGGGCCAGGTAAGGAAGAAGAAGAAGATGTTCTAAGTAATTACCTACACATTGTGTACATCAGTATTACGTTTTAATAAATCACAGACAGTGGGGTTTCCAAGGATCATGACGTAATGAATAATACTTATCTATAACTAAAACGTGTGGTGACGGCAGTAAGAATACATTTCACTATCCCAACTCCTCCTGTGGTTGTCGTAAGAGTTGACTAAGGGATTGAAGTGTCACTGACCATTATTTGATAAAAGATTTGTGATGGGCAGCAGGGTTCGAACCGGAAGTAGTTTCAATACCTAGACGATTCAAAAGAGTTTGTTGCTATTCCAATTTGAATAAAGAATTATTTGACTTTGATTTTGACTTTGACTTCATCATAGTAGACACATTTCTGCGATCACCAATCCGCTTACCCAGCGTGGCGATTATGGGCATTTACCTCCTAATGCGTCTATACGCATAGTTAATAGGAGAGGCCTACGTCCAGCAGTGGACTATCATAGGCTGATGATGATGACAACTAAGAAGTATTCACACTATCACTCTAGAGGTTATTTTAGTGATAAATCTGTCGCTAGCACTGCATTTTAAATTCTAATAATAAATGATAATCTGACGTATATTTAAAAAATTTATAATTCAATCCGATTATTTATGGTTTGTACTTGCGGAACCCACGGACGACGCAGGACGCAGCGCGCACGTCAAATCACCGCGCTTTTGTTTTGATAATTATTAAATGAGATATGAATTGATAATTAACAAATAATTATGCTTTATTATTATTACTGTCGTATCACCCTTACTAAACCGTAAACCGGGGTTACTTTGATTTACGGGTCTACATTGATAACTACTTTCACCGGCCAAATTGCACGTTTTAACGAACCTTCAAAAAACACTTATTACAAAACTTCTTAGCATTTATTTTTGGAAACCATAACATATTACACAACAGTTATAATTGCTTCACCATGTACAATTCATTTATATTGCTATTATTTGATTAAAAATATATTACAATACAACACAATACAAAACTCTTTATTGCACACCTCACACGTAATAAAGAACAAAAAGTTCACAAAAACAAAAGAAATACAAAAAAAAAAAAACAGAGGTCACAAAAGGCGGCCTTATCGCTAAAAAGCGATCTCTTCCAGACAACCTTTGGGTAGTGGAGACACGATTTCAAAAATGTAGGTAGTAGGTAATATATTATTTGTAAGTACGATTTTCATCCTAATTTTTATGGCTGAATAACTTCGACTGTACACGAGTCTGTAATAAATACGCGAGAATTTTAGATGTTTTATGTTAATCAGTGTTCATTTGTGAGAATAAAAAAAAAATTATACCTATAATTGTCCATGGAACCGGGGAATTAGGTTGTCATTGATCATGATCATTATGATCAACTATACGTGGTGAAATTGATAAAATAATAAGTTCTAAATATAACCTCAGATTTTTTTTTTGTACCTTACCTCAAATAGGTACTACTTTAGACTATTAACACAGATATAGAACAGCACACATAATGAAAATAATCTAAATATTTAGGTACATTTTATCTGATTATATTAGGAGAGGCTGAATATGTCTGTCATTAAAATGTAGGTTTATACAGTGTGTAAATCTAATACGGGCGATCAATTAAACCAGGCATGGGATTCATTAGTGTAATCATGGATTACAAGGTTTTTTAAAAAATACTCTTAATTATGACCCCACAGAATTTTTTTAAGATTATCGGAGCAGCAATGTAGGTACGAACATTTGTTATTGTTGATATGGCAGTTATGTCATCTGCTTTTGAAATTAGCTGTCAGCGAGTGTTTAACTCGCGTATGGTGCTCTACATTTCGCGCCGAATTATTTTGTATGTAAAATTTTGTTGCTCCAATTTTAAGTGAAAGTTATGTGAATGCACTTATTATGTCGTAAACTAATACCCGTTAAGAGCTTCGCCCGTATTAGACTTACACCCTGTATATTACACTTTTGTACCTGCAAAACTCAAGCTCCAGGCTTATATTTAATGAAAAAACGTATAAACTGACTAAAAAACTTTTAGTAAAAATATAGGCACCAGTTTTTATTAATTGTTGAGGAAACACCGATTAATATTATATTAATTTTAATTTTGTATGTTCATTAAGCCCATCAAACAATGCTACCAAAATTGGAAAATTTATGTAACCCCGCTTTATCTACGCTTTACTGTTACAAATACTGGAGTACCTCAAAGCTATTACAAGAGCAAACCAATACAATGTTCAATTTCGTCACAAATTTAGGGACAAAATTGGTTTGCACAATGATCATAAAGGCTCTGTAACTTCCGTGCTCTACGTGTGTTGGACTAGCGTCAGTAATTGTAGATCAATGAATGGGTTGCCACGATCGCTGACTGCAACTGGGTGCATGTGGACACATTGTTGCTGACTCTTGTGGGTGTCCTGCAATTAATATTGTAGTTATATTGGCGTCTATCGCCTTAATGCCGTCAACTTCGGCTAGTGAAGTACCAGTCAGGAAATTATTTTATGTGTCATTATCTTGTTACAAGGATATTTATTTATTTTCAATTTCATACGTTGTCAGTATTAATCAATAGTTATGAATCATCAATTCACAATTTTCAAAGTGCGAAATGATACAAGAAATATTTTTCCATTTCATTAAGAAAAAGGAAATGGTTCTAGTCTAAAAAGCTCTAGATTTGCTAAATTTAGATATTACGTGCGATAAACTGTACGCTTTAAAATATATTCTCTACTTCATTTAACTAAATAGGATATGTTACTCGTAGTTTGGCGATAATAGCGACATAGCTACATTGGCGGGCATTAGTTCGAGTGTGCCGCGACTCGAACTAATGCCCGCCTTCCACTGCGAGCAGAACGGACTCATTAATGGCTCCGTTTAACTTAAACCGCTGGTGTGACTTACAGCCGTCAACTGCATACTAGCACTTGGCCAGCGATGAACGTGAAACGGAGCCATTAATGAGTCCGCTCCGCTCGCAGTGGAAGGCGGGCATTAGGGCTTAGACAAGTTGCCAATTGCTAACGCTTAATCGTCAATCGTAAACGAAAGGCAGCTTACTGTTTTTGTCGCACTAATATGAAAGAGTGACAGAGAGGGAAAACTACGATACCCTACTAAGCGCTAGCGATTGGCAACTTGGCTAAGCATCCAGGTAGCCGTGCCATGAGTTACCGCTGTCATTAACGCAAGCTTAGCTTACTTTCTCTCCGGCTCCTTCCCACTAATATTCGAGTACAATCGGGATGGATATAAAGTAAATCCGCGTTAAAAACGCGGCGGTAGCCCATGGTAAGCACACAGATCTGATGTTTATTTTTTTATACTTATCATGCATAGGTTATTATTACCCTTTCATAATACGTAAGTACACAGTCGGTGTAAAGCTGAGAAAAAGATGCAGGGGTGGGGAAAGTGTGTCCTAGAAACAGCTACATACCTAATACGCAACGTAATTTAAAAATACAGCACAATGCATTGATGTTGGTATTAGTTTAATATAACAATCTGTAAGCGTTTCCAAATTACTTTCTGGCCAAATACTATTCCAAATTACTTACTGTTAAATAAATACATCTGTAGGCTATATACATCTTACTAATGTATCTAAGCAACGTCTATTTTAGTCCCAAAAAATAAAAATATATATATTTTTACTGTTGCAACCATTTATATTAAACAATTCCTCATAATTTTAGTGTCGTCGCTAGTAAAGTAATATGCAAGATAGTAGCATTCGTGAATATGCTGAAATTCATATTTTATGCGTACCTGGTTACGTTGTATCACTTGTTGTTTATGAGCGCCTGAAGAATAGTTAAAGCAAACACAATTTCGTTCTAACAGTAGTTTAATGCTCTCATTGGTCGGCCACTGTAAACAAGAACTCGGAACTACCGCCATAGAACGCATAATCAACGCTTACAAAGTTTTTAACGCCGATACATATCCTGTTTTGCTTGCGATACCAACAATTTGAACTATTTTGTTGAACATGAATGGATAACATCGGTTCACGTTTCCGGCCACTTCACAAGTTAGATCGAACTATGCGAGAACAATTTCGATCTAAGTATTCTTTGGTATCTTTTGGGTCTAAGTATTTTTAAAGGGATTTTGTTGTAGATTTTACAAAGATAAATAAATAAAGATGGAACAATCTTACGCAAAGCGAGACAAATCAACCCTGTCCCACGGTAAGTTCAATTAAGGCTTGTTGTGATAGAGATAAAAATTTTTGATTAACTCTCGGTCAAAATGGATAGTATTCCTTGCGCCAATAGAAGAGGACAAAAATGTAAACAAATATTTATGGCTGATTTTCAAAAGCACTTTGTTGTCTTTGACATATAACGTGAAAAACGTTCGTAGATTTATTTTTAGGATACCGAATGCTATAAATATTAATTATTTTAAATATTTTACATAAAATGGACAACCTTTGGAACGAAACACATTTTTTAAGGTAATAAAATAATTATCCACTAAGTTTTTAGGCAATTGATTGTTATACAATAATGTAATGAACGACTTGCGCGCATTGTGTATCTTTACCTGAAAGAATTCCATTTCGCTGGCGGCATCAAAGTTTCTCTTTTAAAACTTCCAAACTATACACCTTTCTGGACATCAATGGACTTTCCCATTCCTAAGGAGAGTCCATGGAGTTGTTCTAGTTGTCTTCCCCGAGTTGCGAGGACCGTAGGGAAGGGGGAGTTATTACCGCCTCTTTTGTTCGTCGTACCGTAAAAGCACAAGTTTTACGGTACCAACAGCAGCTACTATAAAAATGTACTGACGGAAGTTTCTTATTTACGTACTTTATAATGTATTCTTGTGACGGAGGGGTCGGTGTTTGGGACAAAAATCTGAATTCATATTTAAAGAAGCATTAAAACATACAAATATGTCTTCAGAAACATAAAGTCTATTAAAATACCAAGCTTTTAACTATTACATATTGCCATAAGTAGTTTTTTTTTCTAAAAAAGGAAAAGCGTTGTTTACGTGGCTTACCCTTTTTGTTTCTATATTGTTACCATTTCTACCAAACCTATTCTGTTATTGACTATTTGTTAACCATTAAAGTTTTAATAAGCGAATGCAATATAAAACCAAAAAATATCGATAACCATTGAAAACATGGTAAAAGTTAAACAGCTCCTAAATCATAAGTCTCAATTATGAACAGATTGTTGTAATTCACTCATTTGTAGCCCGAAAACTGACCATTAGTCCACTAACCACTAACTACACCCTTTGAGAGTGCATTTTGTTATCGTGTTACTAAATTATCAAAGTCATAAATACGATTATTTTTTCAAATAGCCAAAAAGTCCTTTCTAATTTTAATACACAGCATTAAAATTATAAATTTTCCAATTATAAATTGTTGCGAATTTAGTTTAAGATAATGCCTAGCGTAAAGTCGTATTGTCGGGAATAGTGCAATACCGCGTAACTAACAAATGCAATTAAGTTCAATTTGAGTGTCAATTGTTTTATAATTGAACTCTATCTGTTTTGGTAGTTACGCGGTACTACTCTATCCCCTACGAATTTGTGTTTTAACTTTCACCGATTAACACTTATTTAACTAATAGACTTGGTGCATTTGGATGCTTCTGATTTGAATAATTAATAACAGAATGTCCATAATTATTAGGCAACAATCGTTCCTCCAAAGGCAAATTTCCTCGTAATCAATGAACTATTGACTATTTTCTCGCCCTAGCAATGAACAAAATATTATAGATTCCGAGTCAGTAAAAGTGAAAGATATATTTATAGTTGATTGGTGCAGTTCACACTGCCGAGTAAGTTTTCTAAGAGAAGTAAAATGTAGCCAATCGCTACTCCCTGCTTTTTTGCCGCCGTTTGTGGGGCCAGTGTCTTATGAAGTCATAGTTTTGTGCAGGGTTGTTAATGCACCTTTTTGTGTATCGTTTAAGTAAAACTATGTAAAGTATAATTTATCCATAAAAATTAGGTTACTAAAAGACAATTTTGTATTATTCGACACATGTAGCGCAATATTAGGTATTAATTGAGCGCATAGAACAGGTCTCAGATGGCATGTAGCGGCCGTCCATTATACCACAAAGCTGGGGATAAATCCATAATATTGTATCCAGATTGTGCTCCGAATTACTTGATATTAGTTCGAAGCCTAGTTGATCTAGTACGGATAATTAGCTTCTCGAGCTAGCAAAGCCATAATAATAGTTTAATCGTTCTATTATTAAGCTCATATAACAGCGAGCATCGAATGCATATAGCATTACTTTTAATTAGCTTTCTATATTGGCATTTGGCAATATTATATAACATGAAAACTTGGAGCACAAATGTTGGCCAAGTTGTTCCAAGGATTATCAAGAAATAGTTAAAAAACAATATTTTAGAAATATATCTAAATTTTCACTATAATAAATATGCGGTAATTTTCGCGTGTGAGTCGAATTGTCTCAATCTGTTGAGTCATCTAAGTTTTATGAGCAATGTCCGATCAGCCGAATACCGTCTTTCATGCAAAGCGCAGTATAAGCAACATCACGTTTCCCAAGCATCCTAATAAATAACATTATTATTTTACTCAGCGTCTAAATATCGATTAAAATCAACAATAATTACTTTGATTTTCTTCGGTTGCCGCGAGGATTACACATGAAATAAAACTATGAAAACGAATAAACGTGCGTATATTAACTAAATAATTACTTTGGTTTGAAAGGAAGACAATATTTTACTACCCTTAAAAATTTGTAATCGAAAAAAAATATGAAGTCTTATTTAAAGTAATAATAAAGTTATCATTTTAAAGAACCCCGTGCCTAAAGTATGGAAAATGTGGTTTCAGTTAAATGAGCTGGGATTTCGATATTATATAGACGTCAGTGCTCTGAACAAAAGTCTCTATGAGTGCTACCACGGTTTCCGAGACCCTGTAAAAGTTATGACTAATTTTACATCTACCCTCCTATGAGTTGAGATTCCAATGAAATAAAAAATTAAAGAGTAAAATAAAAGAAAACAGCGTCAGAGTAACTTATCCATCTGTATATAATACCTGGGTTATGCACGACATCAACAAGATGTTAAATACCCGAGTACAGCGATATTAAACTACATTCTGTGGCCTATTTCACCTTAATTACAAGTGTGACAATTGTAAAATATGACTTTTACTGACGTCTCAGGCCTCCGTAGACTACGACTACCGCTTACTATCGGACGGTCCATGTGCTTGTTTGCCACCAACACAAAATGATTACCAAATAACGTTATTATATAGTTAATAAACTACTTTTTTATTTTCCGAATCCCGTGACAATTGTCGCAAGGTTTAGTACAATTCTCATTCAATCTTGACATGAGATTCGGCATATGTCGGAATTTCGCTACAATTGTCGTGTTTTTTGTGACAATTGTAATTTTGCTTCACAAAAAAGTAGTTATTTACTCCTGATTTATTAAAGTTCCTGCACTACATTTTATGTTGGTGGCAAACAAATGCACGGCCCTTCCGATGGTAAGCGGTAACTGTAGCTTATAGACGCCCCAGATTGGATAAACAGTAAATTTACAATTGTAGCACTTGTCAATGTGGTGAAATTGGGGCCTGGACTGTGTGTAACATGTAATGTGAATCTTTTTAATTATGATTGACTATGACAATATTGCATCCATCCATTGCTTTTATTTGATATAATGCCTATTAGATTTTATTTTTTTGTATTCGTGTTTTAATTTTTATATTTTTAATATTATGTATTTTGCATGTTATTTTAAGCCTATTTCACATGCAATGTATATTGTTTATGAATAAATAAAATGAAATGAGCGAATACCAATGAATAAACAAGTTGAAACTGTTAGATGAAATAAAATAAAATATAGATTTTTGATGGGTATTGTTTTTTATAGGTGTGCAAATAAAGAAAATTGTATTGTATATAGATGGATAAGATACTCTTAAGATGTTTTCTTTTATTTTACCCCTAATTTTTTTATTTCATCGGAATCTCAACTCATAGGAGGGTAGATGTAAAATCAGTCATAACTTTGACAGGGTCTCGGAGACCGTGGTAGCACTCATAGAGACTTTTGTTTAGAGCACTGACGTCTACATAATATCGAACTAGCCCATTTAACTGAAACCACATTTTCCATACTTTAGGCACGGGGTCCTTTAATTACAAATTTATAAGCGTTACAAATATTAATATTATGCTATTATAGTCTTAATAGTATGCTATAAACGTACTTATGATGCTGCATCTGAAATTATTATTATTCAATAATGACTAATTTTGTAGAGAAAATAAAAATATTATAATATTTATAATTTATTTTGCTTTGGCCGTTTGGTGACTGCACATTAGTTGGTCAACTCTTCCCACGGGTGTTGTAAAAGCCGACTAAGGATTTGAAGTGTCAATGCCCATTCTTGATAGAAGATTGAGATTGGGCAGCAGCGTCATCATTGTGGAAACATTATTGTCAATCCGTTTGCCCCAGTGTGGAGATTTTGGTATTATGGCCATTTACATTCTAATGCGTCTATGCTCACAGTTAATAGAAGAGGCCTACATCCAGCAGTAGACTGAGATAGGCTTAAGATGTGATAATTTATTTGTGTAATATGAATGATTGTAAACCAGACTAGGTAAAAATTCCAAGACTTAAGTGAAACGTCATTACCAAGCTGTAATGTACTTTATTTATTGTCAGGCACTTTTGTTGTTAAAATGTAAAATACAAGTCCTTGCAGCCAAGTCTCTACACCCGCATCAGTATTCAGCGCAGCATTCGGCGAGAGGAAACAAATTCCCAAAATTGAATTTTAGGAAACGAGTTGAATACGACACGGGGTACACAAACTTGGAAAAGAAACGAGATTTTTGTCATTTTAACAATGACTTTATCCTCGCTTTGGGACACGTGGAGACTGCTCTATAGGCATTAATGCTGAATAAAATATACCACACGCGGCATGAGCCAAACTTTAGGCCGGTAAAGTGTCTGAAAGTTAACTTGATAGCTTGTACTGGGTAAAAATTTATAGTAAAAAATTATAATACATTAATCTTCTGTACGAGTAACTTAAAACATTAACCTTAATTTTTTGTTTAATTTATTATTTATCATTGAATTATGTTATTCGAATAGGTGCCTTTTGTTCCCTGCTGGGAGTACTCAAAGTGGCACTTTTCTGTTCAAAGACTTTCTATTATCAGCCTAAAAAATTACAATGAAATATGAAAATAAACAGTATGTTCATAATTGATACAGATTATTTGCATAAATATTAAATATGTGTTATATAATAATTTTTTTGGTTACCGCGAGGATTACACATGAAATAAAACTAAAAAAACGAATAAGCTCATAATATGTGATATATCTTTTATTTTTCTGATAGGTGGTGAGAAAAGTAGTATGTGTCACACGATATCAAAATTATTTTCCTCGTGGGCGTTAACGCTTGAATCCCTCATTACGCTCAGGATTCCACTTTAGAACTTCTCACTACATTCAGTATTAAATTGTGGAATCCATGGCTTCATTCGGGCTTCAAAGTCAAAGTCAAAGTCAAACTATTCTTTATTCAAGTAAGCTTATTAATAAGCACTTTCGAATCGTCTGACATGAGAGAAAAAAATCTACTACTGGTTCAAACCCTACGCCGTTCCTGAGAAGAACCAGTAAGAAACTCAGGTGGACTTATTTTTTCAAAACAGTATAATAATACATCTTATTAAAATAACATGCATTAAAGAATGTATTACATAAAAAAAAAGATTATTATAGACATTTTTATAAAGACAGAAATAAATAAAGGATCATAATATTAAACAAAAATAATTATTATTGTACAAGTTCGCAACATTATTAAGTATCTATATCTATACTACTAGAGATGTAAAGGTCCTCTAGTTGTCAGAATAAAGAGATATTAAGATTTAGAGATGTAAAAGGTCTCTAATCGTCATGATTTTAACAATAATAATAAAATAGAAAATTAACAATTTAGTGACAATCACAAAGCAACTATTCTTATTATTTAAAAGACAACAGCCAATACCTATTTAAATATGACATCACAGTAAAATAAACTCTAATATTAAATTAAACTAGAGATGTATATTCTCTAATGTCAATAATACATAATTTTGGAGATCTAAAGTGTCCCCAATGTCAGTTAATAAATAATAATAATAATAATGATTTGGAGGTGTAAAGAATCTCCAAATGTCAATATAAAATAAATAAAAAGGTATATGAAACAAATGTTTCATGTCAGAAGACAGTTAAACTAAAAGTCTTGTAAACTAGTGCTACAGAATACATGATTATTATGTATCCAATAAGTCAAAATTTTGCTATATAAGAAGATAAATGGGCTCCATGGTGAAATAAATATTAAGTGTGGAGATGTAAAAGGTCTCCACGGTCAAAGAAATTAGATGCTAAGAATAATAAATAAAATTTATAATTTTGGAGGTGTAAAGGCTCTCCAAACGTCAAAAAAAAAAAATAATAATAATAAAGAGGCTGTTAAGCTAACAGTCTTATAAACTAAGTCTAAAAAATACATAACTAATATGTATTCAAGTCAATGTCATGTAAATCTAAGACAGCTCTTGAGACTGAAGACACGGCCATGGTTCCTCGTCATTCAAGTAATCGCCAACTTTATAATAACCCTTTTTGAGAAGACCATTTTTGATGTACATTTTGAATGAATTATAGGGCAGTTCCCATGCCTCTAAGGGTACTTTGTTGAAAAAGGTAACACAGTTTCCAACAAACGACTTTTTTACTTTCTGTAGACGAAACTTGGTAACCAATAACTTATGCTTGTTCCGTGTGTTGCGGCTGTGAATGTCAGAAAGCTTTTTAAAGGATTTAATATTCTTATGTGTGTACATTATCACATCCAGTATGTATTGTGAAGCTACTGTGAGAATATCTATTTCCTTAAATCGTTCTCTCAGTGAGTCGCGAGAGCTCATATTGTAAATGGATCGAATAGCTCTCTTCTGAAGAATGAAGATGGTGTCCAAATCTGCTGCTTCAATGAACTCCCTCTCTGAACATAATATAATTTTGATCCCTTGTGACACAATCTAGTATACCCATAAAAAATTTGAAAACAATGGATATCAAATAAACACCAGAATGGTATTCTATGGAGTAACCCTCTCTCTCTCCTGCTCAGAAAGTTTATTCTTCATGAGTAGATGGCCGGATGGAAAATAGCATTTTCATCCCTTGGGTTAAGACAAAAAAACACTTTTCGACCCGCCTAACTACTTACGAAAATTGAACTCTGCGATCAGGAGAGATGGAAAATCTCTCCTGATCGAAAAGTTAAATTTTCCCTTCATATCATCATGGAAACGTCCGATATTATTTGGACTCAATTAGCTTCATTGCCATGCGGTAGCAATATGAATTGTCATTTCCGTGAAAAGCCGAAGAGAAAGGATTATGCATCACATCTCACCGAGAGACGAGTTCATCGTGTTTGATTTTGAAACTCCAAGCATGACTTCAATTTGCCGTAGGCGTGACAAATTTCAACACCATCCTGCAGTGCTCGTCAGACGTCATTTCTACTATTACAACTAATATAAGATAATATCGCCAAAAATGGCATCGCTTGTAGGTGATTGTTAGTATATTAAATTACTTCATAATACTACCTTACACATGTTTTTTTGTTGGTTAATAATTCAGATAACGTGTTACGACGTGTGAGACGTGTGTTAGTTAAGCCGTGTGGTGACGGCAGTAAGAATACCTTTGTCACCACCCCAACTCCTCCTGCGCGTATCGTAAGAGTCGACTAAGGGATTGAAGTGTCACTGACCACTATTTGCTAAAAGATTGATGATGGGCAGTAGCGTCATCATAGTGAACACATTACTGCGATCGCCAATCCGCTTGCCCAGCGTGGCGATTATGGGCATTTACCTCCTAATGCGTTTATACGCATAGTTAATAGGAGAGACCTACGTCCAGCAGTGGACTATTATAGGCTGATGATGATGATGAATACAGATAATATTTATAGTTTATTTGCTCGGATTATTAACTAATTCTACATTTTCTATATGATACATTTCATATGAGTACACCTTCATGAGTAATATATATAACCTTAGCATAAAACCAGTCATTTATAACACTCTTGTATCATTATGATACATTTTATTTATTTGAACGTAAATGTAGGTAAGATACATAAAACTTGATCAAAGATCGAGCATCACTATGACCCCGTTAGCCGTTTCATATCTTCTACTGAATGCAAAGATTTGCAAGCTCAGCCCAGATCAGCTGACTCCTATTGGCCCACACATGCACTCTGAGACGGTTCGATTTGTCTAAGTTTTTACTGCATTCATCAATTGTATGACTTACTTTGTCCTAAATTATAAATCCACGTTTAAGCATTGATATGTGAAGGAATTTTTTATATTGCAAAAAACCTAATACCTTTACAGTAGAGCGGCCACATTTCTCAAAATTATCTGAGCATAAATACGCGCCATGATAGATATTTGTGAGCACCCTGACTGCTTTAATATGGCCGCTATGATGCCACAACAATGAGAAATATCTTTTTACGAGAGCATTTTTTTAATTATATAAAATTACCTAGATTCGGCTTGGCCACATTGGCTACAGAGAAAATCATATTACGTATAGTTTCAGATACAGATTTTCGTCGTAACTCATCATACATCGCCATATTCTATGCTACCACTTTGCGCTCTAGTTTTACGACACCTTTTGTAGTTTTGACTGACATTAATATGTAGTGTGACTGAAATAACTAATTTAACTATTTAGCTACTAGTAAGTACTTGATATTATAAAATAAATATTCAAAAGTTTAAAAAGTAACATTTATTGTAAAAATTATGTAATATTTTGAGGTTACTATGGGAGTATTATTTTAATTGCTCAATAAGATAGATGTCTAATTGCATTCCGGAGATTTAATCCAGGTTCGATGGCCCCTGGGACTGGAACAGCCCTACAGACATTGGTTTACAGGTGACATACGTATAATGGCCCACCTGATGTCAACAGTACCCGTAGATCATGCACAAAGATAGGGGACCTATTTAACATCTGTATTATATTTATACATAATTTAAGTGGTACTCGTACACGCCTAAATATTATCTTTTAATATACTGGTAGCTGATTACTCCTTTCAACTACAATTAGGTATATCAATGAAATACAATTACAATTGTAATGTTCCCAAATGTCACAAACATACTAATATTATAACGTAGCAAACATAGGTAAACGTGAATTATAGTTGAAACAGAACTTGTTTTATTAGTTAATACAATACTACCAATATGAATAAATAACATCGTGTAATACTGCAGTGCAAAATGAATTAATAATTTATGGAATACCCTACACATCACCTAAATGAACGTGTATCAAAGCAAAGGCTGAAAAGTCATCTCTAATTTATGTACAGCCAGGAAAATCAGCATATGGTTTGAAGCGTCGTCGCGCCGCGAATTCGTAGTTGCCAAATTGATATTCCTCAGACAGAGGAGGGCGTGCGTTGGAATTTAACTGTCTGAAAATCGCTACCACTCCAAACAATAAACTCTAAAGTTTGAGGCCCTCGGAGTTGAGTATCTCTTGGAAATTCCTATCAGTTATATTTTCTAATTTTCAAAGTCATGTTTAGAATGCTTTACGACAGAACCATATAACACATCAAAGCTGAAAGGTACAATATTTTATAATGACTAACTGAGAATATAATAAACCAGAATAAAATTACAGGCAGTTTTTAAATTAAAGAGTCTTGAAGTACGGTATACCTGTCACATAAAGTGATCAATATCCTCTTTTCCAGGCATTTAAAGAATATGGTACCTAGCTAACATTTATCTGACCGGAAATATATTCGGGTTGGGATGATTCGGGGATGGTGAAACAGTAAGTATTGTCCCGGCGTTTTGGGCAAGCATCACATCCGTAGTACTAGCGCAGCCTGCCTACGACTACTGTAATATAATATACACGAACCGTCATAACAATTTTAGCGTAAATTTTCGCGATTTACCGTTTGTCGTTATAACAGTAAAGAGTGTTACTTAATCATGAGAAAATAAATTCATTAAAAGTACTTATTTCGACACCTATTGTGTGACGCCGGAGGTGTAACATCATGCAAAAGTTTCAGTATTTCGTAACCGAAGCCGAAGCTCTGTAATATCCCTACTTCAGACTGTTGCATGATATGTTTTCCATTTTAAGAAACATGGTGAATATTAGGTACCTACTTCTAAAAATACTTTTTCAGTACAGATGGTGGTTTTATTACGAGAAGTGGCTCATTTTTTGTCGGGTCGAAACTTTGGAGGGCCATCCGTACTGAAAAACGTCGAAAAAAATTCATGATTCATGTCGATTTAAAGCACTGCCTTCGGTCTTTTAATTTAACGCCACTTGTTTCGAACTAATTTTTTTTCGCATTTTCTTGCATCATAATGTATTATTAAGTACCTACTTGGTTGCTTTTACACTGTACGGGCCAGGTAATTAACAAAATGTTAACACGTACGGTCTGCGACTCAAGAGTTAAAACAGAAAGAGCACTTTGTCATGTCATGCTTCTAACAGGCTATTTAATTTCTCTTTGTGCAGTAAATTAAGACATTAAATCGTTTAAGTCAAGATTTAATAAGAGCAAGGAAAATGAATTGAGCCCTATACGTATAATAACGTTATATTAGGGAATGAAATGAGGCAATCACGTATCAGATTTCACAATTTCTGTAGGGAAATTAGCAATTAGGTAACTATACCAATTTTCGGTCCCTAAAAAAGTTATAAAGATCCCTTATTGGATTGATTCGTCTGAATAATCTATTTGTCTGTACTTATGAAATAAGACTATGTAAACGGATAAACTCGCGTATATTAACTAATTTTAACTTCATTCCGACGCTTCGAACACATTACAGTTCGTGGTCTGCGGATGACACGAACCCTGTATAGTGTTCGGAACGTCGGAATGAAGTTAAAATTAGTTAATATACACGAGTTTATCCGTTTACATAGTTTTATTTCATGTGTAATCCTCGCGGTATCCGAAGAAAATATTACAAAATACTAAGTTAAACTATTTACGAATACAATAACTACAACACTGGTTGCAACAACGGCTGTATCACAGACGGTTCGCTCTCCTAAATTCAATTTTAAAAATTTGTCCCTCTTGCTACCCTGCATCCTGAATTTCAATGAATGTAAGTTATGACTTAGGTTTAGTCTAAGATTCCCATTTCCGTGCGACTTTCTCCATCTTAGTAGGGTTTCGGTAATATTAACTTTAATTTTAGTTACGAGGTTTTTGTGCTTATGTTATAAGTCACGGAAATTTTAATCTCGAATGATAAAAGTATTTATTAGCCTTTAGGGAAGAACATCTTTAAATTGTTGAAACAAAACCAACTTTTCTGCCTTGTCCTGTATCGACGCTTCAAAATAGATTGCTATTAGAAATTACAATTTAGCTACTATAAAAATAAAGGGAGCCTCCATTTCATTTTTAGATGCTATAAAAAAATATTTTATAACAATGTTAATAAAATATCGGAAATACTTCTTATTTACTAACTTAGATATGAACAATGTCTAACGCATTAGTTAACCAAGCTTGCTATTAGCAATAGACACCTAGGGGCTAATTGAAACATGTCAACGAGTCTTTGTTGTTACGGGCACGAGATGAATGTCTTTGTCCGGGGCTGATGGACAGATACGTCAGTTGAATGTAGTTACACGTCCATCGTCGCGTCGGTCGAACCGATAGTAGTTCGCATTCAATTTCCGTCAGCGCTATGTACGCGTATAAACCCATACAGTGGCCTTATTCTGCTACAAAGCGAATCTAAAACGAACTCGCTCCCAGTTACATTGCGCGCTGAAACAGACGCCTTGTTTTCGCCGCAGTTCTCGATCCGAAAAAGGCAATTACGACGAGCGTTGGAAAGCGAGTTGATTGTCGATGTCGTTTGTTTTCAACAGAATAAACTCGTGATCAGTATACGCAATACGTTGGTGGTATATGAGAGATGATGCACAAAATTGTGTAATGACGTGGAATTTTAATGGGCGGCACATGAATAAGAGCGCCTAGCCGTGAAAGTAATCGATATTGTTATTAAAGTCGCACTAAATTCTAGCTACTCTGAAGTAATATAGCAGCATATTAACTGACAGCATTGTCATAAAAAGATTTATAAAGTCTTCTCCAAGATAAAGCAAAAGCGATGCAAAGAATGATGGCATTCCAAGAGTATCAGAAACGATCATTTATCGTTTTACTGTCGCTACGTAAATCAATTGCAAGTATTGAACGGTATTTAAAAAATTGTTATTCAAGATACACTGTAGGTGGATCGTTCTTTTTTTTCCTACAAAGAAACTTGTTTATAAACTAAATGAGACAGTATAAATACAATCTCATTGTGTGTCCCGTTTTCTGTAATGAATATTCAATACATATAACACGTAACTTGAATTTATTATGGTTGATTAAATGAAAACTTTAAAAAAATTTTACTCCATAAAATTATGTTTACTACAGCTCGGTACAGCTTCTTTTGTAGGTACTAAGCTACTATAATAATATGTATAATAGATAACAATCAAGACCAAGAAACAAATATGCGCAAATACCTACAGAAATAAAAGCCCTCCCTAGGATTCAAACCTCCAGCCTCGTAGGAAGGGTCGCTACCAACTACCAACTTATTATCTATCCGAAATCGATTTCCTTGATTAAATTGTTAACGATGTTTATGAAAACATTTTGTTATTTGGTGAAAAAGACGAATGACCCAGTTATAAAAGCTAGCGCAGTAACAGAGTAGGCACTGGGTGCTTAGACAAGTTGCCAATCACTAACGCTTAATCGTCAATCGTAAACGAAAAGCAGTTAACTGTCTTTGTCGCACTAATATGAAAGAGTGACAGAAAGGGAAAACTACGATACGCTACCAAGCGCTAGCGATTGGCAACTTGGCTAAGCATCCTGGTTTTCTTATTTTTCTTCAAGTACCTATCTAAAATGAACAGTCTGTAATAAAATAAAACAAACGGTCTCACTGCCGTAGAAACAATTACGAAGCGTCATAACAACATGCTTACACACTACTTTTTTCGCATTAAAAGAGTCCAGTAACAAAAATAGTACACAAAGTACCTAGCAATTTCCGTATGCAGTGCCGATTGTTAGCCTGTTAACTCGGGCGAGTTGCCCAGCTGGTAGGTATTAAAGCTATAAATATTCATTATGAACTTGCCTTAATTTCGTACTGCAATATTTTACTATTTCACTAATTTAAGCTTAACGAGAATTTCCACTGATTTAGAAATTTCAATGCGTAGAATTTGTACCAAATTGCATTCCTAATTTGCAGAAGAGCTGTAGCTGACAAGTATTTACTCGTAGTAAACGGGTTCGGAATTTGTGCAGGTAAAGTCTTTAGTTCGGTGACCCTGGCTACAAAATGTGTTTTACATTCGAGTTTGTTCCAAAATACGTCTAAAGCACCTACCTATTGTTAAATTTTGTTGAATTATTTTCTAGTTATTTAATAAATGGTGTTTAGAAAACGGAGATTCAAAAGCAAATAGAACAAAAAATAATGTAGTTATTAACGATTTACATGATTACTAAAAACTATTATATTATTATTGACCGGTTTTGTAGATTATTTTAAGCACATAGTGTTATGGCACCTGTAAGTAATAGACAAGGAGTATCATTCTTATTTTAAAGGAGCTAAGAGTTAAGATGTGTTATAGGTACAACAGTAAATGTAACCATAACAAAAAAGAAAAATGTACAAATGACGGACTTAATGCTAAAAAGCATTCTCTACTAGTCAACCACTGGGTTTAACAGAGATAAATTAAATTGGCGCAAGAAAAATATTATTTCATATTCACATGAAGATAAGAATACGATTACATACTATTACTTATAACTACAACATATTAACACAATACATCATTGTTATATTCGTAAAGACATTGAAATCAAGTTAGTTTTATACGAGGTAAAAAGAGCTATTTAAATTACCTAATTAAAACGTCAATATAATTGACATAATTTACAAACATTAATCACCTAAAGCCTCTTTCTGTCAGTTATAATATGAACGAATCCCAATTAAATGAAATTGATTGCCACAATATGACTAAATTTTATGATTGTGCCCTATTCATAATTTCGCAGAAGAACCACCTATAGGCAAGATTGATGGTAGGGATCTAATTGGCTTCTACAACATTATGATTACTTACGGAAATTTTCAATTTGTATTTTATCAAGATCTATTAGTGTAAGTATTAGTACCTACTGGAGCCCAGGGCAGTTAAAGGCATCAAAATCCTAACCACGTGGTTCAGTTATTATATTCTTGTATATTATTGGTTTACGTCAGACATAAAAAATATCTAGCCTGAAATAATTGAGTTTACCGTTGGATTAGTTGGGACTATTTGTGTCACATTATGATAACCTATTATGTAATTTATTTTTAAGTACATTTTATCTAAAACACACCGTTATTAGTTATTAGGTATGCAAGATAAACGTGTATTCTAAGTGATATATGTGTTGTGTGTCATAAGAGAGAGCATTTTAGTCGAGTAGGTACCTATTGTGCTTAGACCACGAAGCGTGCTGAGTGGCACAACTAAATTATGTAAGTCACTGTTGTAAAAATTAATTTAAAAAAATAATTTATGTTATTAAACTAAATGAAGAAATACATAGTTCTGTATACAGCATAACGTTTAAAGGTCGCGGCCTTTAGTAGAGAAATGCCATAGAATAGCAATTTTGCATCCGATTGAGTCTCCTTAAGCAAGGACACATATTATTGAAATGCAAAGTCTAATTTCCAAAATTTTTTTGGCTCACCGGAGCATAACAAAAATGTTATTTCCGTTGTTTTGGATGAAAACAGCAATGTTGCAATATTTTGTACTGAATCTTAATACACACATTTTACCTGACGAGAATAAAAAATATGAATAGCAAAACAATTATGAGTATGTTATAAAAATAATAAATGTATATATTTAATCTGGACTAACAAAAATAAAAATAAAAACAAAAACTATACTATGCTAAACTAAGCCTACCTTAAGGACTACGGGGACCTAAACTATATGTACAAATGTCTCCCACATCGCTGTCACTGGGCAAAGTGCCCATAAGGCTGGCTGCGTTGCCTCGCTGAATGGCAATGCCAATTCGTTGGGCGAGGAACGAGCCAGCTCTAGGTTCACCCGAGGACCGGATGAGCAAATAACTTAATTTTTTAAAAAGTTTAATTGCTTCCGGTCCCCAGGGGCCAAGGGTCTCCACTGCGAACGGCGCAAATATGTAGCTGTCGCCTAATGCTGCATATTTGCGCCGCTTTGCAGCTTCAGCGGAGGCCGCAGCCCCGCCAGCCCTCGTCGACGTCGTGCCCAGGTGGGACGGCGCCAGGGTGTCCACACATGTGGCATCCCAGACTAAGGGCCGTCCTTGTTGCCAGGGCACGAGAGTCATCCCGTCGGGTCTCTTGCCGTCATCACGTACCAGGCCACAAGGCTCTAAAGTGGCCGGCACGCTGACGCTGACCAGAGCCCGACGGATGATGTCGTTAAGGCTAGCGTGGCGCGACAGGCGACCAGCGCTCTTTGAGCATGCCAGACCATGGTGCCCCAGCCTGTCAACTGTTGTGCCACAGAGGCAGCGATGTGGAACGACTAGGTTCGCCCCGAGTCGCAAGCCGACAGCAATACGGAAACTGTTAGGGTCCAGAAGGTTTCCGTAGTTGGCTGAAGGATAGGCATTGAGCCAGTACCCAGACTCCCTTTCCGAAATCGCTAATAAGCGGGCCTTGTCGGATATATTTGTTGTTGAATTTATGAGATCTGTTTGCACCCGCCGGCAAATGGGTCCGTCCCAGAGTCTCTGGCTATTGCCATTAAAAGGCGGATCTACCCCTGGACAGGTCAGTCTCCATGCGACCTTAGCCTCGGTTAAGTACGCTATCTCACAATCACGGGGTGATGGATTTAGTATTTTTCCAGTGAGAGATAGCGTGCTGTGTACCGAGGACAAGAAAGCCGGCAGGGCGACGCTGGAGATTTTACGTAGACCAAGACCACCGAACCTTACTGGGAGGGAAGCGATGTCAAACATTCTGGAATCAATTTTAATATTTATAATTTTCTCAATATGTGTCCAAATTATGTTGTCTATATTTTCACAAAGGTGTGTGAATTTCCAAAAAGGGCTACATCGCATGACATAAGTAAATTTAGGTACGAATTGACAAAAACGAATAATAAAGATGGCCATGTGCGGATTAATTTGAAGTAGGCGGTCTGAAAATGAATTAAAATGTTGTATATTTTTATCGATGAAGTCTGGGATAGCTTCATCAAATACCGGCGCACCAAGGAGGTGAAGCGAAGCTTTGGTGTGAATTTTGATGCCCGGGCAGAGGTTTTCAAACGATCTTATAATTTCACATTTATTTTGGATTGCTGGGTCAACGTAAAGTTCACATTTGTTTAAGTTTAGTTGTAAGCCTATGGATTCGAAAGCGGATTTAATGGAAATGAAATCATCTTTGACAGAGCTAACTTCACCCCCTAATGTGCCGTCGTCTAAATACCAGGAATTAAATTTTGAAGTAAGTTCGGTGATACATGGATGGATACAAAGGCTGAAGATGGCCGGGCCCAGGGGGTCACCTTGCTGGCAGCCGACGGATGAGAGGATTGTATGGCTGTTAAATTTAAGGTGCGTGGAGGAGCTGTAGCATTGCCAAATGTAAGGGTAAATATCTGGGACGGATTTTTTAACTTCATTTAATATGACATTTCTATTGACCGAGTTGAAGGCATTCTTTACATCTAACTTTAAAAGGACTGAATTTGGGGATTTTCGGAGAAAGGTACGGCAAGCATGGACTGCTGCCTCGCAGCCGCCCTTGCTTCCGAAGCCGAGCTGAATAGGTTGGAATTTAGGTTGGAGGACGGGAAGGATATGTTTGCAGCAGATTTTAGAGGTCAAACGTCTGAAAGTTGATCCGATTGCGATTGGTCGTACACTGCCGTCCTTTTTGGAAAGGGCGCATAGGTTAGCCCCATAGAGGGTCTTAGTCACTTCCTCATTTACCTTACCACTAAGCATTAAGTTTACTAACCGAGTGATGCTTGTTAGTAATTCGCTATTATGAGCGCCAGATGAGGGTGTCAACAGATCTTTGAGGTGCTGGGGCGTAATCCCATCCAGTCCGCCAGCTGAACCGTTGTTGAAGGACATGATCGCCAAAAGTACAGCGTCTTCAGAGGCAGTAAAGCTGGCCAGAGTGGAATCGGGAGGAGCAGGAAGGTCAGGTATGGTGGGAGCCGGGGGGTGCTTGCTTTGGAGGGCTGTGAGGGTTTCATGGGAGTCTGGGGCCGATGTGTCACTGGAAAAGAGGATACGTGCGGCTCCGCGAAGGTCACCATCGTTAACTTTCGTCTCTACTTTTTTGGTTAAAGTGGAAAAAAGTGGCGGTTGTTTATCGGTGTGTGGCGGTTGATAGGGCTGAGAACAGTTTTTCTTAATTTTGCTAGTTAAACTTTTGTGGGGACTACGATCAAAGTGTAAAATTGAGTAGGCAAAGGTAAGAAGTCTTTCCCATGATGCTGAAGAATTAATATGGGAACAATCATCTAAAACTTTTATAAAACTCTTTGCTACGGTGGCTCTGGCTCCTCTTGGAATCCTTTTTATAACAGGTGTTGAACCTTTGAGAGCACTAAGTTTATCAGACAATGATATTGACTGGTAACCGGGTATCGAGGACAGTTGAGGAGTTGGGGGTTGTAGAGGTTGACTATTGCTACATTTATGAGCTTTACCAATGTGGATGTTCAAACCTTTCCGGCCTTTAAACAGTTTGGTGGATGAGCACTGTGGGCACTGTATAAATTCGTCCAGCGACTCATTACCGCGGGGATGTGACATGCGAATCGGGGCTGGGACAAGCTTATTGAACGTAAAATAGGAAATACAAACGTAAATAAAAACACCAAAAACACAGAATAAAAGAGACTGTCATTGTGGCTGTCACACTGTCAGTGGGCGGCGGCCGGTGCGCCGACGCGGGCCGCTGCGGATGCTAGGCCTTTTGCCACTCGTGGGTGAAGGCGTGTCCTCCTTCAGCAAGTCTTCAGTGTTCCTGGGATTGCTCGGAGCAAGATGAAGAAAAGGTTGCCGCAACGAAGCACTAGCAAAGTTGCACAGCGGATCAGCACAGATACAGGTTGAGCTACATTAACTTCACAAATAGCTATATATCTCTAGTATTTAAACAACGTTTTAATGTAAACAACATTTGACGGCTGTCACTATCGCCAAAATTTTATAGATTTCTCAGTTTTATTCCGATTAAGAATAACATGTATCAGTTAATTGCAATAACAGTGAGTAGTACTCTCTTGTGGGAACCGGAAAATCATGTTAATTTAAATTATTGAAATTGCTCAATCATTCAAATTAACATGGTTTCAACGCGATACATTAACATGGTAAATTCTTACCCCGTTTTAAATCATACTATTAATGTAAATGTCCATGTAGCAATGTACAAGTTGCAGAACATTTTCAAAATTGCGTGAATACACTCGGAAATTTCCAAGAATTTTCATGAGAATGTAAGAGTAAGTTCTCAATGAGAATGTTTTCACGAGAACTTATAATATAGTGTTATGAAGAAAATAACCGGTGTGAAGTTAGCGGCCAAAAGTTGGCGGCCAAATGTTGGCGCCAATCCGCCGCCAACATTTTGGCCGCTAACTTCACACTTAGATTATCCTACCAAATTAGGAAGTCAAATTAGTGCCGCTATACATAATCATCATCATCAGCATCAAACTATGATAGTCCACTGCTGGACGTAGGCCTCTCCTATTAACTATGCGTATAGACGCATTAGGAGGTAAATGCCCATAATCGCCACGCTGGGCAAGCGGGTTGGCGATCACAGTAATGTGTGACGTGTGAGGACGCTGCTGCCCATTATCAATATTTTGTCAAATAATGGTCAGTGACACTTCAATCCCTTAGTCGACTCTTACGACCCGCGAAGGAGGAGTTGGGGTGATGACAAATGTATTCTTACTGGCCGTCGCCACACGGCCGCTATACATAAGTAGGGTAAAACTTAAAATATATAAAGCTGCGTATTGAATATTAATAAAATAATAAAGCATTCAAAAGGCTCCTTACTCGTAATATTCTAAATCAGCTTTGAGTAGAGATCAACTTAAATGAGTTAACGAGCAGTGACACAGTAAAGGAATTATTTTCAAAACTTATGAAGGGTTGTTTTATTTTCCTTACTTTCCAGACCGATGATTGTGGTCGAACTATAAACATCTTGTTAGAAGTTTTCAAAGCTTTCTAAAACAGCTTTTAGTAGAGCTCTACCACGCCTAGTTTAGGAACAGCGACTTAGCGGCCAAAATATTTTTCAACACTTTTGAAGTTTCCTTTTATTATCAAATATTTCTAGATCGATGACTGGGGTCACACTATAAACATATTGTTAGACGTTTCAAAAGCTTTCTAGAACAGCTTTTAGTAGAGCTCTACCTCGCCTAGTTTAGGAGCAGCGACTCAGCGGCCAAAATATTTTTAAACACTTTTGAAGTTTTCTTTTATTATCCAATATTTCTAGATCGATGATTGGGGTCACACTATATACATATTTTTAGACGTTTTATAAGCTTCACAAAACAGCTTTAAGTATAGCTCTACCTCGCCTAGTTTAGGAACAGCGACTTAGCGGCCAAAATATTTTTCAACACTTTTGAGGTTTTCTTTTATTATCCAATATTTCTAGATCGATGACTGGGGTCACACTATAAACTTAATGTTAGACGTTTCAAAAGCTTTCTAAAACAGCTTTTAGTAGAGCTCTACCTCGCCTAGTTTAGGAGCAGCGACTCAGCGGCCAAAATATTTTTAAACAGTTTTGCAGATTTCTTTTATTATCCAATATTTCTAGATCGATAATTGGGGTCACACTATAAACATATTGTTAGACGTTTCAAAAGCTTTCTAAAACAGCTTTTAGTAGAGCTCTACCTCGCCTAGTTTAGGAGCAGCGACTCAGCGGCCAAAATATTTTTCAACACTTTTGAAGTTTTCTTTTATTATCCAATATTTCTAGATCGATGATTGGGGTCACACTATATACATATTGTTAGACGTTTTAAAAGCTTTTTAAAACAGCTTTTAATAGAGCTCTACCTTGCCTAGTTTAGGAGCAGCGACTCAGCGGCCAAAATATTTTTAAACAGTTTTGCAGATTTCTTTTATTATCCAATATTTCTAGATCGATGATTGGGGTCACACTATAAACATATTGTTAGACGTTTCAAAAGCTTTCTAAAACAGCTTTTAGTAGAGCTCTACCTCGCCTAGTTTAGGAGCAGCGACTCAGCGGCCAAATTTTTTTCAACACTTTTGAAGTTTTCTTTTATTATCCAATATTTCTAGATCGATGATTGGGGTCACACTATAAACATAATGTTAGACGTTTCAAAAGCTTTCTAAAACGGCTTTTAGTAGAGCTCTACCTCGCCTAGTTTAGGAGCAGCGACTCAGCGGCCAAAATATTTTTCAACACTTTTGAAGTTTTCTTTTATTATCCAATATTTCTAGATCGATGATTGGGGTCACACTATATACATATTGTTAGACGTTTTAAAAGCTTTTTAAAACAGCTTTTAATAGAGCTCTACCTCGCCTAGTTTAGGAGCAGCGACTCAGCGGCCAAAATATTTTTAAACAGTTTTGCAGATTTCTTTTATTATCCAATATTTCTAGATGGATGATTGGGGTCACACTATATACATATTGTTAGACGTTTCAAAAGCTTTCTAAAACGGCTTTTAGTAGAGCTCTACCTCGCCTAGTTTAGGAGCAGCGACTCAGCGGCCAAAATATTTTTAAACAGTTTTGCAGATTTCTTTTATTATCAAATATTTCTAGATCGATGATTGGGGTCACACTATATACATATTGTTAGACGTATGAATAGCTTTCTAAAACAGCTTTTAGTAGAGCTCTACCTCGCCTAGTTTAGGAGCCGCGACTCAGCGGCCAAAATATTTTTCAATCCTTTTGAAGTTTTCTTTTATAATCAAATATTTCTAGATCGATGATTGGGATCACACTATATACATATTGTTAGACGTTTTAAAAGCTTTCTAAAACTGCTTTTAGTAGAGCTCTACCTCGCCTAGTTTAGGAGCAGCGACTCAGCGGCCAAAATATTTTTCAACACTTTTGAAGTTTTCTTTTATTATCCAATATTTCTAGATCGATGATTGGGGTCACACTATATACATATTGTTAGACGTTTTAAAAGCTTTCTAAAACAGCTTTTAGTAGAGCTCTACCTTGCCTAGTTTAGGAGCAGCGACTCAGCGGCCAAAATATTTTTCAACACTTTTGAAGTTTTCTTTTATTATGCAATATTTCTAGATCGATGATTGGAGTCACACTATATACATATTGTTAGACGTTTCAAAAGCTTTCTAAAACAGCTTTTAGTAGAGCTCTACCTCGCCCAGTTTAGGAGCAGCGACTTAGCGGCCAAAATATTTTTCAACACTTTTGAAGTTTTCTTTTATTATCCAATATTTCTAGATCGATGATTGAGGTCACACTATAAACATAATGTTAGACGTTTAAAAAGCTTTCTAAAACAGCTTTTAGTAGAGATCTACCTCGCCTAGTTTAGGAGCAGCGACTCAGCGGCCAAAATATTTTTCAACACTATTGAAGTTTTCTTTTATTATCAAATATTTCTAGATCGATGATTGGGGTCACACTATAAACATATTGTTAGACGTTTCAAAAGCTGTCTAAAACAGCTTTTAGTAGAGCTCTACCTCGCCTGGTTTAGGAGCAGCGACTCAGCGGCCAAAATATTTTTAAACAGTTTTGCAGATTTCTCTTATTATCAAATATTTCTAGATCGATGATTGGAGTCACATTATATACATATTGTTAGATGTTTCAAAAGCTTTCTAAAACAGCTTTTAGTAGAGCTCTACCTCGCCTAGTTTAGGAGCAGCGACTCAGCGGCCAACATATGCTTAAACAGTTTTGTAGATTTATTTTATTATCCAATATTTCTAGATCGATGATTGGGGTCACACTATAAACATATTGTTAGACGTTTTAAAAGCTTTTTAAAACAGCTTTTAGTAGAGCTCTACCTCGCCTAGTTTAGGAGCAGCGACTCAGCGGCCAAAATATTTTTAAATAGTTTTGCAGATTTCTTTTATTATCCAACATTTCTAGATCGATGATTGGGGTCACACTATATACATATTGTTAGACGTTTCAAAAGCTTTCTAAAACAGCTTTTAGTAGAGCTCTACCTCACCTGGTTTAGGAGCAGCGACTCAGCGGCCAAAATATTTTTCAACACTTTTGAAGTTTTCTTTTATTATCCAATATTTCTAGATCGATGATTAGGGTCACACTATAAACATATTGTTAGACGTTTCAAAAGCTTTCTAAAACAGCTTTTAGTAGAGCTCTAACTCGCCTAGTTTAGGAGCAGCGACTTAGCGGCCAAAATATTTTTCAACACTTTTGAAGTTTTCTTTTATTATCCAATATTTCTAGATCGATGATTGGGGTAACATTATATACATATTGTTAGACGTTTCAAAAGCTTTCTAAAACAGCTTTTAGTAGAGCTCTACCTCGCCTAGTTTAGGAGCAGCGACTTAGCGGCCAAAATATTTTTCAACACTTTTGAAGTTTTCTTTTATTATCCAATATTTCTAGATCGATGATTGGGGTCACACTATAAACATAATGTTAGACGTTTGAAAAGCTTTCTAAAACAGCTTTTAGTAGAGCTCTACCTCGCCTAGTTTAGGAGCAGCGACTTAGCGACTTTTTAATCGCGAATATCTTCCGTTACAAAACGCATCTGTGTATATATTTTTTTAAGTCTAGCAAGAACGATAGTAATCCTTATTAATTGTTTAGACACTTTAGATGAGTACGGTCGTTAGAATAGCGTGTCACGTGTTTATATTTACGTATACTTTTTGCTATTTTTCGTGTATAAAATAACTTCTAAACTAACAATAAGGGTAGTGAGGTAAACGGTTCTTAATCACAATTAACTTGTCACAAGTATGTTTAAGTATACAAATATAACGTTTTTGGGGTCTTCGATTCAAACTAAGTACTTATAACAATTGTTTTTATTCAATGGGGTGTCTTTGATCACCTACATGGGGTCACATTGATCAGAATCTTACGTATAGTTGGTTATGGTATGTCTATCCATTTGACTGTTTATTTTATAAGAAGATTGTTCTCTCTTCGATGTTTGATTTTTGTTTTTAATAAAGTTGAATACTAAATTTTTTTTATTATATTTCGGGGTTACTTTGATCACAAATAATTGATCAAAATAACCCCAAAACGACGTAAATTGTTGTAACTTTTGATACTGCGAACGGATTTAATTACTTTCTTAGGAGAAATTACTCCTGTAAGGGTTTACATTCAATTACCCTAAAAAAAACATAAGGTATCAAAGTAACCCCAAAGTCAGTTTAACTTTGATCACAACGTTTTATTTTTCTATCTTCATACATTTTTAAAGTATCGTTTCAATTTTTTTTACCGAAAAAGATAACAAAAAGTTGATGTAACTATTTTATTTTTAGATTTTTTTATGCCTAATTTTAGAAGATATTGAAGTTTAAAGTTTAAAATTGATCAATGTAACCCCAGTTTACGGTACTAGTTTGAATTATTTTAGTAAATTACATTTGGATCTACCAAAAGTCATCCTTTACAATATCAATCCACATAGTAGGCAATAAAAATCTCCTACGAAACGAGTTTTAGTGACGTTATATGACAAGCATGTTTCGGTTAATATGTATCCAATGTCGGTTTTCACTCATTTTAGGCGGACGTGGGAAAGCTACTAAATGTTGTCAACCATCCAACAACAGGTCTCAGGCAACAAGAACTTTTTGGTATTTTCTAATATATTTGAATGTATGTATTGCTATGTGATAACTCGATTCAAAAATAAAATAAAATTACTAATGAAACTCCGGGAATAATTAACTAGAATATTTTTAAAAGTTGTCCAAAGTATAGTGCAAGTTCATAAGTAGGCTTAGGACATTTCATAGCAGATCGTGGTTCTAAAATCCTTAGTGCCGCTATGTGTACAATTTTCGAAGTCAAAGTATAATGCAATATTAAATATAATGATGGATATCTACTGTCACATCGTTACTGAGTTCATTTTAATCGCAGGTAATTAATTTAAAAAACGAACTCGATTTCATAATAAGTGCAAACGAAATTATACCAAAAACCATAAAAAAAACTAGACCTTTAGTGTTCAAGACAATCTAGAAAAAGTCTTAGATCGGAACTAGCGATGAAAATGGCGAAAGATTCATGTTGTTTTTCTCGAAAGTTTCAAATCTTTCATATAAATTACATGTAACTTACGAAAAAAAAACTGATGTTTATCTGCCTTTGAAGCAAATAGACTTGACTTCAAGTTGACGTCACATAGAGCACAGATTAATGATTTCAATTTATAAGTAATTCATGATAATTAATAAATTCATACCCTTTAGTCAACTGATATTCAGATGTATTCTGAGCAAAATGAAAAGTCACGTGTTTGTACGAGAGCCAATACATTCAGAGTCTCATAATGCAATAAAATAATGCAAAAAAATGTATTTCACACGTAAAACACTGAAAGATGCGAAAGGTCCAGTCGAAGCTCTGTAACCAAAGATACGGTATTTTATTAAAAAATACAGAGGCCTTTGAAGGATACATGTACCTTTCGTGTTATTTTAATCGCTAATAGGAACCCTGATTTCGAGGACATCCGAAATTTGGACATAATGCACCATAATAAAGAAATACCACGATACTGACGTTAACAACGTTTGTTTTCGACACACAAAATACCTTAAGACAATGTGAAGAATAATTTATTTTACAAAGAAATTTTGGTTTGCTTTGTTACGTAAAGCGATGCGAGTTAATATAAAAGCTTTTGTTTCGACCGATAAAGTTTCATTTGTTGCAATTAACGTTTGTATCACCATTATGAAACACAGTAAACTTAATTTCATATTCGTATAAAAAAATACGATATTAAATGTTCTTTAACTTTAACTAAAGATTCAATTCAATAGAATCTAAACTCACGGTATGCTACCAAAAGTCTTTTATTACATTCAAAACAATATCATACACTATGACTTTGACTTCGAAAATTTTAAACATAGCGGCTCCAAGGATTTTAGACCCACGATATACTATGAAATGTCCTAAGCCTATTCATAAGACCTTAAAAAATATAAAACCGGTCCTTTTGTTTTTTATAAAGGCTGTGCAATTTATATCCAAATATGCTTTAGTTTGTGATTCCAAAATCGATAAACTTTTTGCCATTCTTTCTGTTTTTAAAATATTTTGGCCGCTGAGTCGCTGCTCCTAAACTAGGCGAGGTAGAACTTTACCAAAAGCTATTTTAGAAAGCCTTTGAAATGTATAACAAGATGTATATAGTGCGACCCCAATCATCGGTCTATAAATAATGGATAATTAAGGCAATCTAAAACAAAAAATTAAATTATTTTGGCCACTGAGTCGCTGCTCGTAAATAAGGCAAGGTAGAGCTATACCAAGAGCAGTATTAAAAAGCTTTTGTAACGCCAAACAAGATCTATATATGGCGACCCCAATCATCGATCTAGAAATATTGGATAATAAAAGAAATCTGCAAAGCTGTTTAAAAATACTTTGGCCGCTAAGTCGCTGCTCCTAAACTAGGCGAGGTAGAGCTCTACTAAAAGCTGTTTTAGAAAGCCTTTGAAACGTCTAACAATATGTTTATAGTGTGACCCCAATCATCGATCTAGAAATATTGGATAATAAAAGAAATCTGCAAAACTGTTTAAAAATATTTTGGCCGCTGAGTCGCTGCTCCTAAACTAGGCGAGGTAGAGCTCTACTAAAAGCTGTTTTAGAAAGCTTTTCAAACGTCTAACAATATGTTTATAGTGTGACTCCAATCATCGACCTAGAAATATTGGATAATAAAAGAAAACTTCAAAAGTGTTGAAAAATATTTTGGCCGCTGAGTCGCTGCTCCTAAACTAGGCGAGGTAGAGCTCTAATAAAAGCTGTTTTAGAAAGCTTTTCAAACGTCTAACATTATGTTTATAGTGTGACCCCAATCATCGATCTAGAAATATTGGATAATAAAAGAAAACTTCAAAAGTGTTGAAAAATATTTTGGCCGCTGAGTCGTTGCTCCTAAACTAGGCGAGGTAGAGCTCTACTAAAAGCTGTTTTAGAAAGCTTTTCAAACGTCTAACAATATGTTTATAGTGTGACTCCAATCATCGACCTAGAAATATTGGATAATAAAAGAAAACTTCAAAAGTGTTGAAAAATATTTTGGCCGCTGAGTCGCTGCTCCTAAACTAGGCGAGGTAGAGCTCTACTAAAAGCTGTTTTAGAAAGCTTTTAAAACGTCTAACAATATGTTTATAGTGTGACCCCAATCATTGATCTAGAAATATTGGATAATAAAAGAAATCTGCAGAACTGTTTAAAAATATTTTGGCCACTGAGTCGCTGCTCCTAAACTAGGCGAGGTAGAGCTCTTTTAAAAGCTGTTTTAGAAAGCGTATAAAACGCCTAACAATATGTATATAATGTGACCCCAATCATCGATCTAGAAATATTGGATAATAAAAGAAATCTGCAAAACTGTTTAAAAATATTTTGGCCGCTGAGTCGCTGCTCCTAAACTAGGCGAGGTAGAGCTCTACTAAAAGCTGTTTTAGAAAGCTTTTAAAACGTCTAACAATATGTTTATAGTGTGACCCCAATCATCGATCTAGAAATATTGGATAATAAAAGAAATCTGCAAAACTGTTTAAAAATATTTTGGCCGCTGAGTCGCTGCTCCTAAACTAGGCGAGGTAGAGCTCTACTAAAAGCTGCTTTAGAAAGCTTTTGAAACGTCTAACAATATTATTATAGTGTGACCCCAATCATCGATCTAGAAATATTGGATAATAAAAGAAAACTTCAAAAGTGTTGAAAAATATTTTGGTCGCTGAGTCGCTGCTCCTAAACTAGGCAAGGTAGAGCTCTACTAAAAGCTGTTTTAGAAAGCTTTTCAAACGTCTAACAATATGTATATAGTGTGACCCCAATCATCGATCTAGAAATATTTGATAATAAAAGAAAACTTCCAAAGTGTTGAAAAATATTTTGGCCGCTGAGTCGCTGCTCCAAAACTGGGCGAGGTAGAGCTCTACTAAAAGCTGTTTTAGAAAGCTTTTAAAACGCCTAACAATATGTTTATAGTGTGACCTCAATCATCGATCTAGAAATATTGAATAATAAAAGAAAACTTCAAAAGTGTTGAAAAATATTTTGGCCGCTGAGTCGCTGCTCCTAAACTAGGCGAGGTAGAGCTCTACTAAAAGCTGTTTTAGAAAGCTTTTCAAACGTCTAACAATATGTATATAGTGTGACTCCAATCATCGATCTAGAAATATTTGATAATAAAAGAAATCTGCAAAAGTGTTGAAAAATATTTTTGGCCGCTGAGTCGCTGCTCCTAAACTAGGCGAGGTAGAGCTCTACTAAAAGCTGTTTTAGAAAGCTTTTCAAACGTCTAACAATATGTTTATAGTGTGACCCCAATCATCGATCTAGAAATATTTGATAATAAAAGAAAACTTCAAAAGTGTTGAAAAATATTTTGGCCGCTGAGTCGCTGCTCCTAAACTAGTCGAGGTAGAGCTCTACTAAAAGCTGTTTGAGAAAGCTTTTAAAACGTCTAACAATATGTTTATAGTGTGACCCCAATCATCGATCTAGAAATATTGGATAATAAAAGAAATCTGCAAAACTGTTTAAAAATATTTTGGCCGCTGAGTCGCTGCTCCTAAACTAGGCGAGGTAGAGCTCTACTAAAAGCTGTTTTAGAAAGCTTTTCAAACGTCTAACATTATGTTTATAGTGTGACCTCAATCATCGATCTAGAAATATTGGATAATAAAAGAAAACTTCAAAAGTGTTGAAAAATATTTTGGCCGCTAAGTCGCTGCTCCTAAACTAGGCGAGGTAGAGCTCTACTAAAAGCTGTTTTAGAAAGCTTTTGAAACGTCTAACAATATATGTATAGTGTGACTCCAATCATCGATCTAGAAATATTGGATAATAAAAGAAAACTTCAAAAGTGTTGAAAAATATTTTGGCCGCTGAGTCGCTGCTCCTAAACCAGGCGAGGTAGAGCTCTACTAAAAGCTGTTTTAGAAAGCTTTTGAAACGTGTAACAATATGTATATAAAGTGACCCCAATCATCGATCTAGAAATATTGGATAATAAAAGAAATCTGCAAAACTGTTTAAAAATATTTTGGCCGCTGAGTCGCTGCTCCTAAACTAGGCGAGGTAGAGCTCTACTAAAAGCTGTTTAAAAAAGCTTTTAAAACGTTCAACAATATGTATATAGTGTGACCCCAATCATCGATCTAGAAATATTGGATAATAAAAGAAAACTTCAAAATTGTTGAAAAATATTTTGGCCGCTGAGTCGCTGCTCCTAAACCAGGCAAGGTAGAGCTCTACTAAAAGCTGTTTTAGAAAGCTTTTGAAACGTCTAATAATATGTTTATAGTGTGACCCCAATCATCGATCTAGAAATATTGGATAATAAAAGAAAACTTCAAAAGTGTTGAAAAATATTTTGGCCGCTAAGTCGCTGTTCCTAAACTAGGCGAGGTAGAGCTATACTAAAAGCTGTTTTGGGAAGCTTATAAAACGTCTAAAAATATGTATATAGTGTGACCCCAATCATCGATCTAGAAATATTGGATAATAAAAGAAATCTGCAAAACTGTTTAAAAATATTTTGGCCGCTGAGTCGCTGCTCCTAAACTAGGCGAGGTAGAGCACTACTAAAAGCTGTTTTATAAAGCTTTTAAAACGTCTAACAATATGTATATAGTGTGACCCCAATCATCAATCTAGAAATATTGGATAATAAAAGAAAACTTCAAAAGTGTTGAAAAATATTTTGGCCGCTGAGTCGCTGCTCCTAAACCAGGCGAGGTAGAGCTCTACTAAAAGCTGTTTTAGAAAGCTTTTGAAACGTCTAATAATATGTTTATAGTGTGACCCCAATCATCGATCTAGAAATATTGGATAATAAAAGAAAACTTCAAAAGTGTTGAAAAATATTTTGGCCGCTAAGTCGCTGTTCCTAAACTAGGCGAGGTAGAGCTATACTTAAAGCTGTTTTGGGAAGCTTATAAAACGTCTAAAAATATGTATATAGTGTGACCCCAATCATCGATCTAGAAATATTGGATAATAAAAGAAATCTGCAAAACTGTTTAAAAATATTTTGGCCGCTGAGTCGCTGCTCCTAAACTAGGCGAGGTAGAGCACTACTAAAAGCTGTTTTATAAAGCTTTTAAAACGTCTAACAATATGTATATAGTGTGACCCCAATCATCAATCTAGAAATATTGGATAATAAAAGAAAACTTCAAAAGTGTTGAAAAATATTTTGGCCGCTGAGTCGCTGCTCCTAAACTAGGCGAGGTAGAGCTCTACTAAAAGCAGTTTTAGAAAGCTTTTGAAACGTCTAACAATATGTATATAGCGTGACCCCAATCATCGATCTAGAAATATTGGATAATAAAAGAAAACTTCAAAAGTGTTGAAAAATATTTTGGCCGCTGAGTCGCTGCTCCTAAACCAGGCGAGGTAGAGCTCTACTAAAAGCTGTTTTAGAAAGCTTATAAAACGTCTAACAATATGTATATAGTGTGACCCCAATCATCGATCTAGAAATATTGGATAATAAAAGAAATCTGCAAAACTGTTAAAAATATTTTGGCCGCTGAGTCGCTGCTCCTAAACTAGGCGAGGTAGAGCTCTATTAAAAGCTGTTTTAAAAAGCTTTTAAAACGTCTAACAATATGTATATAGTGTGACCCCAATCATCGATCTAGAAATATTGGATAATAAAAGAAAACTTCAAAAGTGTTGAAAAATATTTTGGCCGCTGAGTCGCTGCTCCTAAACCAGGCGAGGTAGAGCTCTACTAAAAGCTGTTTTAGACAGCTTTTGAAACGTCTAACAATATGTTTATAGTGTGACCCCAATCATCGATCTAGAAATATTTGATAATAAAAGAAAACTTCAATAGTGTTGAAAAATATTTTGGCCGCTGAGTCGCTGCTCCTAAACTAGGCGAGGTAGAGCTCTACTAAAAGCTGTTTTAGAAAGCTTTTCAAACGTCTAACATTATGTTTATAGTGTGACCTCAATCATCGATCTAGAAATATTGGATAATAAAAGAAATCTGCAAAACTGTTTAAAAATATTTTGGCCGCTGAGTCGCTGCTCCTAAACTAGGCGAGGTAGAGCTCTACTAAAAGCTGTTTTAGAAAGCTTTTGAAACGTCTACTAATATGTTTATAGTGTGACCCCAATCATCGATCTAGAAATATTGGATAATAAAAGAAAACTTCAAAAGTGTTGAAAAATATTTTGGCCGCTAAGTCGCTATTCCTAAACTAGGCGAGGTAGAGCTATACTTAAAGCTGTTTTGGGAAGCTTATAAAACGTCTAAAAATATGTATATAGTGTGACCCCAATCATCGATCTATAAATATTGGATAATAAAAGAAATCTGCAAAACTGTTTAAAAATATTTTGGCCGCTGAGTCGCTGCTCCTAAACTAGGCGAGGTAGAGCTCTACTAAAAGCTGTTCTAGAAAGCTTTTGAAACGTCTAACAATATGTTTATAGTGTGACCCCAGTCATCGATCTAGAAATATTTGATAATAAAAGGAAACTTCAAAAGTGTTGAAAAATATTTTGGCCGCTAAGTCGCTGTTCCTAAACTAGGCGTGGTAGAGCTCTACTAAAAGCTGTTTTAGAAAGCTTTGAAAACTTCTAACAAGATGTTTATAGTTCGACCACAATCATCGGTCTGGAGAGTAAGGAAAATAAAAAATATGAGTGATAATCGTGAAAGTTTAAATCAATATAAATAAAACAACCCTTCATAAGTTTTGAAAATAATTCCTTTACTGTGTCACTGCTCATTAACTCATTTAAGTTGATCTCTACTCAAAGCTGATTTAGAATATTACGAGTAAGGAGCCTTTTGAATGCTTTATAAATATTCAATACGCAGATTTATATATTTTAAGTTTTACCCTACTTATGTATAGCGGCCGTGTGGCGACGGCCAGTAAGAATACATTTGTCATCACCCCAACTCCTCCTTCGCGGGTCGTAAGAGTCGACTAAGGGATTGAAGTGTCACTGACCATTATTTGACAAAATATTGATAATGGGCAGCAGCGTCCTCACACGTCACACATTACTGTGATCGCCAACCCGCTTGCCCAGCGTGGCGATTATGGGCATTTATCTCCTAATGCGTCTATACGCATAGTTAATAGGAGAGGCCTACGTCCAGCAGTGGACTATCATAGTTTGATGCTGATGATGATGATTATGTACAGCGGCACTAATTTGACTTCCTAATTTGGTAGGATAATCTAAGTGTGAAGTTAGCGGCCAAAATGTTGGCGGCGGATTGGCGCCAACATTTGGCCGCCAACTTTTGGCCGCTAACTTCACACCGGTAAGAAAATAAGGCATAAAATATACCTAGAAAGGTATATACAACGGTTTTGGCATGATTAGCATGCTTGTAAAAATTAGATTGCCGAGAATATTCTCTACAGAAGTTTCGCAACTTATGAAACTTTTCCTCAGTACATTGCTATGTCCATGTTATCTTAAAACGAACAAAACAATTGTTCATTTAATAGGGTACAGTTTAACTATTCATGCGCAGTATTGACACTCGAGCAAGCAAAATATTCTAAAATCCAAACCGCGAGCGTAGCCTGTGATTCAAAAAGTGGAATCCTGAGCATTTCATGGTGAATCCCAGTAATAAAAGGGTTTTCCCAAAAAAAATATGTGTTACTTGTTTGAAACGTACTTGACCAGAAACTAACAAAGCAAAGTGGTTATGATTTTGTCATTTTAAACTACCCCTCCAGTCCTGTCATATAGCCCGAGTTGCGCTGTAGGAAGATACATCTAATTTGTTACCGAGCTCCAATCTATTAACTTTTTGCTTGGTAATGCTTATGAAGGAAAACACCCTCAAGCGAGATTTTACCTACTTTCTGAAGGTTCCTTGTGCCGTATCATGTTATGAACAAATAGTTTAAATCTTTATACTATGATAAAATAAGAAATCACCATTGATTTGATCTTGAATCTTTCTCGTAATGTGCAATGATATTAAAGGACAGTAAAATAACTATTGTTTAAGGTTCCGTGCATCAAAAGGAAAAAAAACGGAATCCTTATAGGATTATTCTGTCTGTCTGTTTTGCCAATTACAGCCTTTACAGCAATTACCTCCGTTACAGCCAATTTGCTCCAAAACTACTGGACCAATTGAAGTAAAAAGTCATTTTTTTAAAAGACGCAAGGTTAAGTCATAATACTTAAATTTAAAATAAATGCACAAAAATCCGTAGACAAAAAAAACTATAGACGATGGAAAATTAAAGCTATGTCAGCTGTATCATCCTATCTTTTCTTTTCAAATAGCCATCGATATGCCAAGCCAAACAACTTGTGTTAGCTAAAAAATAGTATGCAGATTTTAGGCACACCACTGTACAATTTTTCGCCCCAAACTGTCAAAATGTGGTTACAGATCTTCCAGATTTTGTTTTTATTGATATTTGCCTACCAGTTCTAAGAGGACTATTATGCTTCAACGTATCATATATATTACTTCAAACTTACTTCAAAATAGATTTTTTTGCTTAAATCATGTTGATGTTTGCTTGATTATAAGGTGCCATAATATTTTATCCTAAACATATATCAACAATAGATTGCAGAGATTATGGCAAGTTAGCGGTAGTTTCGGAATCTTCCGTTAGTTCAAAGTTAGCTCCAACTTTCTTACTAAACTTTGTTTCAACTTCTCGCAACTCCTATTAGTGAAAAAGAAGAAAGCTTTCATTCGCATGGTATACGCATTGGAATACGTAGGACAAGTAACAAAATGGTGGAAATCAACAGTAATTTCTTAAATTTTAAATTACTTTGATTATCATATTTTTATGCATAAGTAGACAGTAAAATTTAACATGTGTTTTGGTTCTACCCCCGCCAAGTTGTACAAAAGTAAGGCAAGCCGTAGGTACCATCTTATATTTACTTTTTTGCTGATTATAGCTGAATAATATTCAGTAAGATTAAGTGAAAAAGTGCCCTGTGGCGGCGGTAAGAATACTTTTGTCACCACCTCAACTCCTGCGGGTGTCGTAAGAGTCGACTAAGGGATTGAAATGTCACTGACCATTATTTGATAAAAGATTGATGATGGGCAGCAGTTTCATCATAGTGGACATGTGTCCACTGTAATGTTACTGTGACAGTAATGTTACTGCGATCGCCAATCCGCTTGCCGCGTGGCGATTATGGGCATTTACCTCCTGATGCGTCTATACCTACGCTTAGTTAATAGGAGAGGCCTACGTGCAGCAGTGGACTATCATAGGCTGATGATGGGATGTGATGTGAAAATTATATTTTACACTTGACACATGTATTTTTTATTATCAACGTTATATTCAGCGAAATAGTACCTACATTTTATACGTTGTTCCGCTCATTACAATGGATTTTGCACAGTCACTGGATAAATTTTACCTATACCGGTGCTCGTGAACATTCCGAAAGATTTTAATGCTGGATTCCTGACCATATTTAGAGTCTTTAATGTTATATAAAATTTCCTGGATTCAGCTTGGTTTCAGAGATAATCAACCTTTTTTCGAAATAAGTTTTTCGATGTAACTCGTCATTTAACTTGTTTTTGATTACAATGCTACCACAACGTGTTCTAATATTACCACACCTTTTGCCTGACAATCAAAAAATACGAATAGACTTGACGAAATAACCTGTATCTAAAAAAAACAATTGAAATAAATAATTTAAACAAATTGTTGTTATGATAAAAAGTACTGGAAATGTTAAAAAGTATTCAAAAAGCCTATAAAAAAGAAAGAAAAAAATTTTTTTTTGGTGGAATTGACATTAGGTCTCATAATATTTTTTGTTTATTTTGATGTCTAGAATGTATAGTTAAAATATTTTGCAATGCTCGCGAGCACCGTGTATAATTATTTAATAAACTATTCATCAAATTATACTAAAAAGGGGACTAAAAGCTACTCTGTAAATATAATGAAATACTCGTAATTAATAATAATGCAAATGCTGTTGTAATACCTACATTATTAAAATAAATATTACAAAATGCGAGTTCCTAATCCAATAACAGTTTACAAAAATTTAAAGCCTTTTGAGAATATTATCTAAGTCATAACGCAAAAATTGCAAAAATTACTCTAGCTTAGTTTTTATAACTACCTATGTGCTTCATTCTATGTGGTCGTTCATGTGTAGCAAAATTATAATAAAATCATATCCTATTTTAAATCCTTAAAATATTCCATAAATAAGAAATATACATTGTTGTAAAATACTACTACCTGCCCTTTCAAACAACAAAATAATATGAAGAAAACATTTGGTGGATTTAAACGATCGCAAGACATTTATTTATGAAAATGCATAAAATATTAGGTACTAAATGTTCCAATTACATTCAATTAGCCGAGCTTTATAAGAGATTGCATATAACCGAGAAAGATCGATGGTTGCTAAGCTAAGACCGAGCGACCGGGTGGTTTAAGCAGTTCGTCAGTTCGATCCTCACCTGGCACGTTGGTGAACTAGATTTTTTTGGTATGGGACATCTAATATCTATGTATACTAAAAAAATACTAAAATACTTTTTATAAATATTTTGCCAACAAAATATACCCCTTACAGGCAGAATTGGACGGGTTCACGCAAAATTAATATTAACATACTCAAAGATGCGGAAATAAAAGCACAAGTAAAAAAATACTGTAATAATGAATCTTCATTGTTGATAGTCCAACATCTACTGGTCCCCTCGTTGCACGAGCGATTTGATTCACATTATCATAATCTACAGCCCATTGGACCTGAGCGAATTCATATAGTCTTTGATGTTTTTTCTTCTATATCGAGAAATGTTAAATTATTACATATGTTTCATTTTTTTTATTTCTTACAAGGGCAAATATTTCAACTAGTTAGTGGTTACTTTCTTGCCAGCTCATTATCAACTATCAACACTTCTACAATCAAGAGTAACGTATTCAAAATAAACGCGAATGTAAACAAAAGAAAATTAACCCAACTCAAGCCACATAAACCGGCTAAACACAAAACTTTAGCTTCATAATTTACCGCATGCTAAAAGCAAATATAATTTACACCTACTGCAGATGACATTACTTGTATTGTTATTAGCCCCACTTTGTCCGATGCGGTACGGATTCTATGACACTGGTCTGATGACGCTGGTCTCGATGTCAGGATAAATAGCCGGTAATACACTTAGGCAGGGACGAGGAGCCCGTAATAGCTCCGGGCGTAACGTGATTTGCTAGTTCTCTATTACCTTAATGCTCCACAAGTTTTCCGCCAACAAAGAAGGGATCTTAATATAATATCGACTGTGACACGCCAACGTGAGCCTCGGCGACATATTGATAAATTTACGCTGAATATCAATTCATGTCAAAGTGAATCTAGGCGTGGTGTGAACGTGCTGTTCTACTTGAACGTGATATTTTACAGCATATCGTTATCCCCTCGTGCTCGTATGTATCATGATTTGGCGCAAAATTACTCAGCTGCATGTGCATGACTCTACTACGAAGTTTGTTGGTTGTTTGAAGTACCTACTAAAACAAGCTGGAACGCGCTTTGAGTAAGTATAATACCGTCGTGTGAGGCTACTTGGAACCCCAGAGACTATTCGGAAATTTAAGAGTTTTGAGTTTGAGGTCGATGTTTTCTTACATTACAAAACTTACTACAATCTCTTTACCCATATTATAATAAAGACAAATATTAATGCCTAAGATTTACATGGGCCGTTTCTGAAAATATCACGAAATATGTTTATAATGTGTAGGTATAAATATTTATTTATTTTTCTTTATTTTGCCTCTATATTTTGTACTCACGTATAACTTATTCCCATTGTATTTGATCAAAGTAATCGTATCCTGGGATAATGAGTTGTTAAATTATATAGCAGCACGGACATGATACATGACATGACTTTTAGGTAGTAAATCCTGACAGCTGTCAGTTCAATACATTATGTGTCAGCTTCGTCACTTTTGACACATAATGCATTGAAAAGACAGGTTTCATGATTGACGTCACAGTGGCCGAACACTATAATTAACGTGGATATGAGCTCACTAAAATTATTGCGTATGAAACAACATTTCTTATTTTCTAAAGAAATCAATATAAATATTAAATAGGTTACATAAACGGGTAATCGATTGCCATATATGATGCTTAGGTATTGGCATTTACGAAACGCCAATGATTCGGTATCAGGCTCTCGGCGCGGTGAGTGCACTTCAACAAGCCATCGATCATAAAGCATGTAAGTGAGGCCCTGATATTGACACTTACGTAATGTTACGTTGAGTCTTTTATGTATGGGACTACGAAATATGCATGCCTTGGAATAAATAGGCATATTATGTATATACGTGTACTGTTAATTTGTGGAAATTATAAATAGTTATAAATATGTGACAAAAAAGTGCTTTCCTGTTGCCTGTATTATTTTAGGACTCAGAATAGTTCCCTGGAAGATTTTAGAAGGGTTGATATAATTTTTAAATCATCAAAAATAAAACTAGGTGCTACTTCTACATTATCAAAATCTTCCAAGGTGCCTAACAATTTTGCAATTCTGCATCCCAAACCTTACTGGCAAAGTGAATACTCTTATTTTTTAATACTGTTTCTTAAAGTTATCTTGTAACACTTGTACATTGTTACCAAAGAATCCATCTTCAAAGACCTGCGTCTAAGCGATCACAAGAATAGTTAAGCTCGTTGCTAAATTATGAACCAGTTTAAGTGAGCTCTCGTCACACATAGTATTTGGATTCAGAGCTCAATGTATACCAGACATAAGTTTATAGACGAGAAAACACGTTTTATGAATGAAGTATTTACTGCATTCGTACTTTAGTCTATCCACGTGCTCGTTGCCGATTGACATACCCCCGGCGAGGGCGCCAGTTCAACCGCTCGACGTTGATTGTACTAGAAATTTCTAGAAACATCGTTGAAAATGTAGGTATTTATTTTCCCATCAAACAAAAGCACACGATAAATTTTAAACCTAGACTTCAATACGTATTAATCTAAAAATCGAGATAAAATTAATTAAATTGTTTTGGTATTGCGTTTAAAATGCTTTTACATGCTGTAAAGTGCAACGAAATTCATAGTTTAAAAGGTTTATTTAAGCAAAAAAAGGTTGTCTTATTCTGTTGTAATACAAGTATGAATTATTATATTGACAAATGCTTTACGGTGAAGGAAAAAACGCGTGAGGAAACCTGAATACATCTGCGAAGAAATTCAAGGGTGTATGTGAAGTTCCCAACAAGTATAGGGCCAAGTATTTTTGAATTAGGTACAACTTTTTTATTTGTATCGCAGAAATACAGTCATCAATAGCATAGCAAAGGATTTTGATGGCTATTGAGTGTATTGCGCCTTGTCGCCGGTAATATGATTTCCCAAATCGGCCGGCGCTCGTGAGTGCTCTTCAAGCATCGTAAAAGGAACGTCTCCGATGCTCTTGGCCAACCCGATACGGGCATGTGTGTTAAAACAGCGAAATAGTTTCTGAGTGATATTATGAATATACATTTAATTACTTAAGTAGTTTAGCTAAATAAAGTAATGCAATAGTAAAAAATATTGACGTTCGTATTTTTCTGGTTATATTTACATTTAAAAAGAAATTATAAATTGTTTTATGCAAGCCTATGAAATTTTCGTTGTCATCAAAACAATACCTTACCTACTTCAAACGTATGAATGAATATTTGTTTCAGGAAATCCGCATAAATGACATCCAAAAAAGCGGAACACTTTTTTTTTTATTTCAAGTTAGTTTTCATTGAAATATTTTTATACTTTTAGCACAGTAAGTAGGTAATATAAACGTTTTTAGAGTTTTTAATGCATATAATCACTGTAAACATATCACTAGGACACGAAGAAAGAACTCATCAGAAAATTTAACCAAATAAATAACAGAATGATTTTTTTTTAGATACGATTAAAAAATACACTCGCGGTCAATGAATACGGGTCAGGTAGATTTTTTCATAGAAAATACTGGAAACATGCTGATTACAAATTTTAAAATAAATATTTATAATACTAGTACATAATAAGATAGAAACATGCTGATTACAAATTTTGAAATAAATATTTATAATACTAGTGGAACCGTTTTTAACATCAGATTGTATTGGAATTTCCTTGAAGTTTTCACCCGATCCAAAAAACACGGATTTTTATCGTCAGATGACTCCGTAGATATAAAAATAGCAACTCATGATTAAAAAACTCGTATTATCATAAATTTTAGGTGGTTTTCACGGTCTACATTTTTGTCTCTACAAACCGACCTAACGACAATTTTAAAGTTGTTTTGGATTTATTTATAAATTTAGGAAAATTTCAATACAACTTGATTTAAAAACAGATTTTAAATCGGCGTGTTTGCATTATTTTCTATGAAAACAACCACCTGACCGGTATTCATTGACCGAGTGTCTATATGAATTCAGCTCACGAATATCCTGTACCACCTATTAAATAAAAGTAGGTTTATTAACTGCAAATTCGGTCGCGGCACCTACCCGTAATGCCTTAACGTCGATCCGGTAACATGATTTTCCGAATCGGCCGGCGACCGTGAGTGCTCTTCAGATGTCGTAAAAGGAACATCGCTACTTCCAGCCTCTATGAAACGTGATACTGACTGTGTTCGAGTATTTTAATAGCGGCTTGATGAACAATATATACGAGACAAGACATGTGAGTTTTAATCATCCCATGCAACACGTTTATGGTAAACACCATAATTATTAATTAGGTAAAAGCATGTATATGTGAACTTAGGTGATTGTGACTAAGAAATGTGGTGTTATTGGACAATTCTACTTTAAGGTGTTCATTGTCATTTATTTTTTGTAAAATGCATTTAACCTATGCCTTTTTGTAACTTTCATTATCTGTTTTTGATTGAGAAAGAGGCCTCAAGACTATTAGTAAGCTATATAGCTATATTCCCACTGAATGAATTACACGCGGCACGCACTACTGGGATATCGATAAATATCTTTACCAACCGCTGTTTGAATGATTTTAAATTCTAACCCCGTGTGCTCCCAATTTTACTCAGCATTTATATCCTCATATCAAAAAATCCGATGGATTCAAGTCTGGTGAAGATGAAGGCCAATGAAGATGAATGATAGGTATAGTCTGTTAAATTCGTTCGACCTGAGTGCGTTTGGCTTTGTGAGAAAGGGAACAGTCTTGCTGGAAACAAAAATAATCATTTCCACATAATTTTTAGGCATGTTCTAGCAAATGACCTTGAAATATGTTTTCCGTATAGTATTTTTCATTGATTTTGACATAATCAATTAATATTAGATCATAAAGATTAATATTAGAGACCTCGGACATAGGTGATCTTGGTCGTTTTTCTTTGGTATATGACATCTAATATTTGTAATTAATATTAGATAATTAAATGATTGTAGTTTTTTATGAATATAAAAATCGCCAGAAAAAAGATGTTAAATTTAGAAAGCGATGATAACGTACAAAATAAATGTCAAATTTCTTGACACCATTTACAATTTTAAGTAAATGTGTTGGTCATTGAGAAACTTGAGTTTTAGAGTCTAGCAGGGTGTTTGCCCTAATTGGTGAAGCAGTTGGCGAACGTCACTGGCGGCTTCCTCTCATAAGCTAAGGTTTTCCCAAGAGACGTATGAGGTACATTCCCGAAGTTTACAGGCCTTTACAGCCGTGGCCATACGCATGGAGTTGTAGGGGTCTACAAGACACGGAAACTGCTTATAATCAAGCAGACCGTACCCATGTTTATGGCCAACCCGCCCCGTCGTGTTATAAAAAAAACAACACGATGCCAGAATCCATAGTCTAATCACCTAATTTATTCGTATCCTTTTTTACAATAATTTTGTATAATAGGGTTGATGACTGTAGTTAAAATAAATTATTTCACATCATGCAAAACATAATAAACGAAGTTTAATAACTTTAAAACATTCATTACATAATGTGTACCTACATAACAGTAATCTTAAGTAAAATATTTTTAAGTCTTTTTATTATATTTTACTTGTTTCTATAACACCGACATCTTTATATAGGTACCTATATAAAAATAGTGCAGGTAAATGTATATCAAAAATCTATATTAAATAAAAAAGAATTGCAGTTCGTTAGTCTGCTTAAAACTCGAGAACGTCAGAACCTATTTGGCAAATTTTGGTCTTGAAATATTCGTGAAAATCCAGGGAAGGTGTAAAAGGTAAGAATAAAGGAAAATATGCTAGAGAATATGATAAAAACAATAATTTAATTTTCTCATACGTGAACTTAGCTGTCAAACATGAGACAAATGGACTTTTAAATATAATGGAAATCAAAACACACGATTAAAAGATTACATGAAAAGATTAAAACTGTGAATTTAAGTGTTGACTCTAAAACTATTTTGGCTGGTGCGAGCCAAGTAAATGGGTTAATGAAGGGGAAAATGACGTCATCCATCTTAGTTGGATTCCTCTTAACATCCCCACGCCGTGCCGAGCTTAATTCACTTCATTATTCCGTTTTTTATTTTATTTTATTATGCAAAAACCCCGTCTATGTATACGTTATGAAAGAATACATTTTGTTATTTTTTTATTTGAATTGTGTTAAAATTAATTATTAATTTATCACATGGATAACGTTTATGGTATGGTCAGCGTAATTCGTATTTCCTATAAGGTAAATATGAGATTTCTTATAAATTATTTGTGATACCGTGTTTATTCACCCAGATATCGCCAGTTGTTTATTGTACTGATAATAATAGCAGCTTTGTAATTTTATGTAAATGAATTATGTTATTAATTTATTATATATATTACTATACTGTATTGACTTGTGAATGACTTGAATAAGCACTTGCCAGTAGAGACTCGCAGAATAATTTAATTTGTGCCAACTTTGGTGAATTTACCTGTACCTAAAGTACTGACGACTGCATCATGGGCTTATTTTTTTCTTATACACGAGAATTAAAGCAAAATATCTATGGTCATATTTACTTAATGTGTCCGTAGTTTCGAGTATATTGCCTTTGTCACAGACTCTGGTAGCATAGTGCTAAGAACAAACAGTAAAATTTATAAAATTACTTCAGGAACAATAATTATTTATTTATGTGTAACAGGCTTTAAGTTACGTAATTAATTAAACCTAGCCCTTTTTTAATAAGAAAATTGTTCTGAACCTGTTTCTTTATATCTTCGGTTCCGTAGACGTAGTAAAGGGTACCTACTTCAAAATCACCCCATCACAATACGTGCATGTCGGTAAAATACAGTAAATAATAGGGAACGTATACAGGATGTATGTTTAATACGGGCGAAGCTCTTGGCGTGTGAAATATACGTCATTATTCTATTACGAAACGTCGAATGCCTCACGTTACCAACACTTTACTTCAAGACAACAACATGCTAAGGGTCAAGTTTTTAACTGTAAGTACTTACTTCTATACACCTAGGCGAGATGTTTTACACATAATTATAAATTGGTACATTAAAACATTATTTATGAATTTTATGATGAAGGCCAAGAAAATATAGTACTCTTGCGGTAGATATTACTAGCCACCCCGTGACACATATTCTATGATGGATATATTCGCAATTAATTGGTAAGCTTCCCATGGTTCAGTAAAGTTAGGTAGGTAGGTAACATGTCCACGGATACTAATCTTACTGTAGGTGTACTGCCTTTTTTTGTTTGGTATATAAAGGATTCTTGAAGACGTTTAAGACAGATTAACATTGTAATAATGATCTCTGCCAATTATAAAAAACATTTTTAGTCCGTCTGTGTGTATAAGTACTGCTTAAAATCTGCCTGTGCGCACTATTCCAAGCCTGCGACTGTTATCTCCAAAACCAAGCGGTCTTTATTTTTCATTGTCTCGCCGAATGTGGGCTCGGCGCCGAGACTGTTCAGTAAATACCTAAAATCACTACCCGGCTCGTTTCGAACGCAATAAAATACGCTCAGCGTTCAGCTAAACCGTAGTTATTTACATACAGATGAAGGGTTTTCATACATACGCTGGCAAATCGGTCGCATACGGATTGTGCACTTTGTTTCTTAGTTCGGTCTCGCATACTAGTACAATAACATTTCTAATAAAGTTATGATGATTTTAATAATTATGATGCTCGAAGTTGTTGCGTTCTTTATACAAATAAGTGGGTAGGTACATGTTTTAAACACAAAATGGCAGTAACTAGAAGGATTAAAATCTTGAACAGAAACGTATTATTCAAATGATTGACTCATTTTATAACATTATTGCCAGTGCTCTTTTAGTTCATCAGCTAATGCAAAGCTGGCTTATGTATTTTCCGCCTACCTACAATATTTTATTAAACTGAATCAAATGGAATGAATGTTATTTTATAATTTTGCCAATTTTCTCGCCTACGGCACTGCACCAGCAAAGTCGGTTATTGCTGACTCATAGAGCATCCCTTATAGATTCGGTATTGTGACACACAAATCACACAATTTGTAATGTGAGCCGAAATAGGAGTACATAATTATAATGTCACCCCTAGCAATGTACAAGTTGCAGAACATTCTCAAAATTGCGGGAACAAACTCGAAATTACCGAGAATTTCCATGAGAATTTAAGAGTAAGTTCTCATTGAAAATGTTTCCATTAAAGTGTTACAAAGATTATTGTTTTTCACAATTGAGTTAATAAGGCATAAAATATACCTTGAAAGGCATGTATACACAACGATTTTGGCATGATTAAATTTCTTATAAAATGTATATCGCCGGGAATATATGAAACTTCTCCTCGGTACATTGCTAGTCACTCCTAATGCTGCTGATTGGCGAACGTTGGTCCATTGTATGGAGAGTCAAATAACACGATAAAAGAATGTACCTACTAAACAAAAACATTATCACTTTATTTATTTTCTTATATATAAACTGTTACGATTAGAAAAAAAAATGATGTAATACCGGTTATCTTTATAAAAGCAAATCTAGATGCTGCCACGTTGATCGAACATGGATCAGCCGGATAGGTACAATCAACAACACACCTGTGAACACAGGCAAAATGCCAAAAATATGTAAACAGAACTGCCTGGACATAAAGGTTTGTATACATATTTCTGGCACTTTGTCTGTATCCACAGCTGTGTTGTCGAATGTACAAGCAGAGGTGAATTGTAACTATTGTAGATAATTTTATGGTACCTATACATGTATATATTTCATGTAAGTTTTGAAGTTCACAGTTTATTAATCCAATTACGATTTTTACAATTCAATGAAATTACAAAAAATAAACCTTACTTTTAAAGAAATTGCATTTGAAACCATGTCAAACGAAATGTTTTACATATGCTTGGTGAAAAGGATAGCGATAATTTTATCTTACGGACACGACAACTATCCGAGGATAGTGAAACAGAACGTAAATGTTCTGTCTATTGGTATAATTCAGGCTACCTTTACACGATATACTCATAGCTAGGTCATAAGCACTCTATAAGGCTGTAGACGGATTACTGCGACCACAAAGCGATATCCTAAATGACGATGCGGTGCATATCCAATATTGCGCTTCAAAGGAATTACAGTTAATCTTTTATTAATCGATACACACTGTAATATAAAATATAAAATAAAGAAACTACATATATGTATAATATGTGTATAATAAGTATAAATAACTTATGATTTACAAAGCTTGATAGCTGATGATATTAGCACTACAAAGTTCTATGTGGTTGTTCATCTGATTCAGAGACATAATAACACGATGACTTGCCCTTTTTAACCATCTTCAAAATAGGAAAAGGTTCTCAATTCGACAGATTTTTTTGTATGTGCGTTACTATATATTACTACATTCGAGTACCGTGAACCAAAATTTTTTTATACAAAATAGTATACCATTAATAAATAATTTATTAATTAAATAAAAAATATTGGTCCCGAGGTGGTCCTGTTGGCACCAAGTTGGGGTCTGATGGTGGGATCTTGGAAAATTGGTTGAAGTAGGTTTTTAAATTTTTATTTTTATCGTTCAATTTTCTTCTATTTTCCAAATATATTGCTGATAATTGTTACTTTATATTACCTAAATCAGATTATTGTCCTTGTAGAACGTTGTATATTATAATTTGTGATCATAAAGTTGTTTCTGGCTTATAATATAAAATAGTCCGCAAGAAAACTATTTAACTCGCCAAGCAAGCAATTCGAGTTTAGCTTATTCTATTTCATTTCTCATTCTTTCGTGCCGCGAAAGCCAGCAGCGAAAGATAATGCTTCGGCGATTCTAGCAGTGTTCTATGCTCACAGACAGTTTTATATATAGACTTCGCAGTATAAACTTTTTATATACTGTTATAAAAAATGTATAATGAACCTGACGTTTATAATTTCAAGTCCGAATGGCTTGAAAGTGGTACGAGACAAGACAATGAAGGGTAAAACCACGTTCACTTTGTGTAAGTGTTTTTTTTATTAATTTACTTACAATCTCGAAAACGATTCAATAAATAAATAACAGTAAAAGAGACCAAAAATCTAATTTCTCGTGATTTGGACCCTTATGGACATAATCATTTTTGACTCACCAAAAAGGGCGTTAGTTCAAATAAAGCAAAGATACAGATCTACTTGCAAGCCTGGGAGAACCATAACACCTTATATTTACAGTTGTTTTAACGAATACCGACTAACTTGTTATCGATTCGATTGTAATGATCTGGAGACACTCTTAATACGGATCTAACAGATTAACAATCTCTTTAATAACATTTTTTCATGAAACAAGAAGTACTTAGATCATGGTTTGGTACGTAAGGGTGTTTGGCTTAGTGTCATAATGAAACTAAATGAGATTTTTATTAAAACTTTATCGCTTACTATAAGGACGAATTTCACTTGTACCTTTCATTTGTTCCTTAGCGACGAAGTATACAAACTATAATAGTACGGTCAAATCGTACATAATTTTACCCTAAACTCGCAAATCAAGTAGTATCGCTGCATTTTTGGTATGTTGTTTAGACACCATAGGACAGTATAAAACCATATTTTCCAAGCAAAAAAAAGTTGTGCTAGCTGGGTAGTACGTGAAAAACTGCGAAATTTACGGCCATTTTTTAGTTTCTGATTTTTATTTAAAAAACCTTACGTTTTTTGATATTATATGTAATAAACGTTTAAAGACTAATAAATTTCCAACAAGTTGAGCTAACATGCATTACCGTAAGTCTTATAGTTTCAGAGATTCGAGACTTTAAAAAGTACCCCTTTTTGTAAACTAGATAAAATTTTGTGTTTTGCTAACGTTTTCGACTTAATATCGCCTCACCTAATTATGCTACGAAAAACATGCAATAATGACCTTATAGCGCACTTAATATTCTTTAATTTAAGGGTAAAATTAGGTCAGTGAACTTTGTAGTTGAAAGTATGAACCCGAAATTCCAAAGGCAGGAGGCCCGCTATCTAAGTTTTTCATACAAATCGCAAGTAGAGTTGCAAAGCTGCAATTTTGGTATATTATAAAGGCCTTATAGATATATACGAAAATGCATATTAAAAGAAAAACAAAAAAATAATTTGGGCATAGGACGTAAGAAACGGAAAAAAATTCGCACTTTTTTTAGTTTTTGACGTTTAACTAAAAATCTATTATCTTTTTGATACTAATTGCTATAAAACTAAGAAAGAACATTACATTTGAAAGGATTTGAGCTACGTTGCTTCACCGTAAGTTATATATATTTTGAGATACGACATTTCATAAAGTGCCCTTTTATCAAAACATAAACAAATTTTAGGTTACGTTAAAGCTATTCACTAAATATTGGCAAAACGTTCGCGCTAAGGGAAAAAAAGTAATTGTAGATAATAACTATATAACCTGCGTTCAAAATTCCGATTTGTTACTGCGCAGCCGGGCCGTGAGCTCCGTTCCTCCCGTAAATTCATACTCTGTGTTCCTCAGCATCGATCCGGATCTATGTCCAACTCCTTTGTCGTACACGCGATCCGTCTATGGAATGATCTCCCTTTGGAAATTCGGCAGGCTCAGTCCAAGCATGTGTTCAAGCGTCAGTTGCGTAAGCATTTATTGGAAGAGTCGTAAATAGGATTCGTAGTAGTTTAGTAGCGGGTACTTATGGTATGTATGTATGTATACTATATTCTTTGTATGTATTTAAATATTTGATAATTGTATATATTTGTTTTTATTGTGTATTCATATTTATCAACATGTATTGTAGTATTTTTTTTTAGTTTGCTGTTTTAATTTTATTTTACTTGTGTCTTTCACCGCACCAATACTTTTAATTTCTGTTTGGCCTAATGGTTGACTGGTAGAGAATGCCTTATGGCATTAAGTCCGCCTTTTGTACTTTATTTATTGTGCAATAAAGATTAAATAAATATATTAAATTTGAAACAAATTGAGCCGATAACAATTACTGTAAGTCTTATAGTTAGGGGTATGCGAGGCTTCAAAACATGCACTTATTTTCTTAACTTAATGAAGGGCACATTTTGAAATGTCGTATCTCTAAATCTATATAATTTAGGGTAATGCAAGGTAGCTCAAATCCTTTCGAATTTAATATTCTTTCTAAGTTTTGTAGCAATTAGTATCAAAAAGATAATAGTTTTTTAATTAAACGTCAAAAAGTAAAAGAAGTCCAATATTTTTTCTGTTTTTTTCGTCCTATGCCAAAGTTCCTTTTTTGTTTTTCTTGCAATATGCATATTTTTGTACGTCCTTATAGCACCTTTATAATATACTAAAATTGCAGCTTTGCAACACGACTTGCGATTTGTATGAAAAACTTAGATAGCGGGCCTACTGCCTTTTGAATTACGCGGTTTTATTTTCAATTACAAAGTTTACTGACCCGATTTTACCCTTTAATGTAAGAATATTAATTGCGCTATAAGATAATTATTTCATGTTTTTCGTAGCATAATTAGGTAAGGCGATATTAAACCAAAAACGAGCAAAACTCAACATTTTATCTAGTTTACAAAACAGGGTACTATTTGAAGTCTCGAATCTCTGAAACTATAAGACCTATGGTAATGCATGTTATCTCCTCTTGTTACAAATTTATTCATCTTTAAACGTTACTTGATACATATTGTCAAAAAACGTAAGGCTTTTTTTATAAAAATCAGAAACTAAAAATAGACAGTAAATTTCACAGTTTTTCCCGTATAACGCAGCTAGCACAACTTTTTTTTGCTTGCAAAATGTGGTTTTATACTGCCCTATGGTGTCTAAATAACATACCAAAAATGCAGCTTTACTATATGTTTTGCGAGTTTAATATGACCGTACTATAAAGTCTCACTTGATTTTAACTATTACGATAAACAGCTAGCGCACTTCATAGTTTATTGGTGGTCTATATACGTCTAGTTCTATGCTCGATATTGCTAATCCGATTTCTAGTCGTACACGTTCGTCCACTCGGAATATCCGTAAAAAGAACTTCCATTTATTTGGCAAAAAATCCTTAAACCGTTTCACCTTAACGTCCTGCTGTCTGGTGTTAGGATTCACATGCTAATACGATAAAACCTGGATTTCGGCACTTTGACTGTAAATGGTTATATTGCGCTCGATTTAGTTTTTTTTTGGGTTGTCGATGTATAGGCATCAAATTGTATTATTCAAGTTGTTACTCTTTTGTTTTTCAATTTCGTTTTATAGTGATCATTGAAAAATATTTTTGAAATCTACGAATTTAGTATCGACTCTCAATACTTTTTTGTTGAAAATCAAAGTTATAGTGGAAAAATATACTAGCCTGCATCTGCAACCCTTATGTGTATGAAACTACTAAAGCTAAGTGAATGTTTTATTTGGTTTGTGGTCGATACGTGGAAAAACTTACGCACGCCCCATGGCCGCAACTTTATTTAAATTATTAAAGTTATTAATATCAGAATAAGTATGGATACTAGTCATACTCCAGTTATAGCGAACAATGTCAATGTTTGAAAATTATTGAATGTGCTGATAATTCTCGAGACGATGAAAACATAAATATAAAAAACACATGACAACTTGCTCTAACATGATATCTCATCTCATCATCTACGTTGCAATGAGTTGCAAACAAAAATGAGAATACAGTCAATAATACAAATTGTGATAGCATTATTCATGAATATCACTTTGTATTTTGTTGATGTACCTACTCGTACATCAATAAATGCATTCTTAATATTTTTACGAAAGCATTAATCAAATGAAAGCCACCGAACAAAAACCAGAGTTCTTATTTGAAGACATTTTTAATAAAACGCTGCAGTAAGCATTGTCTAGGGAATAAACCTTACGAAGCAATTATTCGACATTAATTTAGGATTAAAAAGTAGGTAACAATCTAAAATTGAAGCAGCTAATTTTGAGTGAGCTAAGATCATTGTTGCGTGCAAGCTGCCGTTCGGAGATTTTAGGATAATATGGATAATCCAGCCAGCTCGGAATGAAGCTACGAAGAATCGCTCCGCCGTGCAGCCAACTTGAAAATTATTTATTCATTGCCAACTCATGGTTATGATGTGACACAAATTTAAATTCTTGGTTAAATTTAAAAGTTGTTTATATTATTAAATTTTAAGTTTCCTTTTCTGAACCTTAACTTATATTTCTAAAGTTTATAAACCAAAGAAAATTAATCAAACATCATCGCATATTTAAGTAAGCACTGTAAAATAATAATCAAATGCTTGTATCCGCTTAATACTTAAAGCAACTATCACCAAGAAATATTGAGCTCCAGAGCTCTAAACGTTATCTACTTATAATACTCTTTTTTATTCCTTTGGTTCTGAGCATTTATTACGTCTTATTGCTTGTGGAGTGCTGGGGGCCGTGCGGGCCAGCGTAGTCAACAAGAGGTTATTATGTTGAGACTGGCGAAAAATGAGCGAAAAGACTGCATCATTCTTTGTTGTCGGGAACAAAAATTGCTAAGATCGTATAATATTATGCTGCCCGACGAAATTAATTTTAAAATCAGAATATCTATAACAATGATCTTTTCAATTTAAAGATAAGACTACTGCTACCTAATATAGTTACTTTGATTTATATAATAACTTCATAAGAAAGCAAACAATAGTGTTAAGCATTCATAACTATTGAGGTACTAATAAGCGAAACATAGAAATTAAAATGGAGAGCGAATTATTTGTTAAGTTAAAAAGCATTGTTCGACATAAAAGAATCTGCTGTTATGGCGTAATGCGTATAAAGATACATTTGTAGCGGATTTATGGAGAAGGCCTCGGTTGGTTTATGATGACAATGCCGCCGCGAACGCCCCGGAGCACCACCTCATTTCCTCGCTGAAAGTTATAAAAAACATATTGAAAATGAGATTCCCGCAGTGGAAGACCTAGCGAATGTTATCTTGTTTCGTGATTTGCCTGTTTTTATATACGCTCCCGGGAAATAAACGTATTTTAGTGAAAGGGTCTCTTTTGGTTTTCAAACTTTTTTCCGATACTTTTACATGTGTTGGTTTGGCTATTTGAAGACAATTTATTTGTGGACAGACAAACATATAAAAATAACATAAAGTAGCTAGGTCCCTCTTGTTTACTCAGCATTTTGTTTGAAAAGCGGTAAAAATTTATTATGACAGAATATACTCGTATACCTAATTAAGTTAAGCCATAATTTAGATTTACATAGGTCTTTAAATTATGATTAGCCTTTGTAGTACTTTATAGCCTCCAAGACATTGATTGGTTCTGATTGATTGAATGAATGCTGCGAGCATTTTTACATACTTTGAGTAGGTATAAATTAAAATAGGACACTATCTACTTTTCATTTTGATGTTTTTTATGTTTTGCTACGAAAATTTATAATTATGAAATCGTATTAGCATTTCGCTATACGAAGAACCAAAGTAACCGAAATAACTCTCCGAATCGCTAAACTGAAGTGGCAATGGGCGGGGCACATTTCGCGTAGAACCGATGGCCGTTGGGGCGGGAAGGTTCTCGAGTGGCGGCCAGGTACCGGAAGGCGCAGCGTGGGTAGGCCCCTCACAAGGTGGACCTGGTGAAGGTCGCAGGAGTCCGCTGGATACGGGTGGCACAGGACCGGTCATTGTGGCAGTCTCTTCTTCAATCTTTGGGAGAGGCTTATGTTCAGCAGTGGACGTCTTTCGGCTGATATGAATCATCATATACAGCAAAATCGCTACACGTATACAGCAAAAAATAAAGCACGATAATAGTTGATTAGTAATTTAATACTCTAAAGAGTTAAATAAACATCAAACATCAATTTTGCAAATATTTACGCCATTAGAACTAACTATAATATTTCCATTAATTTACTGCAGTATTTGATTATGATTATTTTTATAAAAGGTACAGTACACACAAGTTTAAGGTACCTCATATTTGCGAACATAATCGGCCCAGCCGTTTTTGAATAACTACGGAACCCTAGACTGAGCATGGCCCGACATGCTCTTGGCCGGTTTTTTATTCAATCTCCAGTTAACAGCGTCTGTCAGATAAATTTTAGCTGTGTCCTTTTTTTAACTTCCTAAAAGGTCAGTGATCATTTTAACTAGGTTTTAAGGTTTAAGTAGGGATTAAAAAATCAGCTCTTGATAAATTATTTATATATTCAAACATAAAGTTACCTGCTTCGCTCAGGCAGTCATCGTCGGTAGCATCGTTCAAGGAGAATTTGAAAAAGATGTGGTTATGCGATGCGGTTACCTAATCCGTTTTAAAAAAAATGGTGTTTTATTACCCCTTGTTTTATATTCATAATTATACTTTTCTACTATCTGTTATTTCTCAACTCCTTTCTTACTTAATACTTAATCCGGTCCTTTATGTTTGTATTTATAATTACTTGTTTACTTTGTTGTACTAATTTGTTGCTACTATTGTCTACTATAAATGTTTTCTCTCATCTACTCAAAGGTTAACTGGAAGAAATCCCTTATAGGGATAAGTTCGCCTTTGTACTTCCCCTGTCATTTTTTAAATCTCATGTAATCTGTGTTTTGTACAATAAAGAGTTATACTACTACTACTACTACTAAAGTAAGTAGGTACGTAATATCGACGCTACTGATGCCTATGTGGAAAATAACATGAATTATCCGTAGTACGTTTACATTTTAATAAAACATTTCATAGTTTGTTTAAAAGAAAATGGGTTTTGCATTTCTACATACATAATATATTCACTTGTTTCTTCCCTGAATACTCACATTTTATCTTTTATTTCAGCAGAAAATGGAACTTAATCGTGTAAACGTACGTTTAATATTACCCTGACGTTTCGGGCATGACGTTACACCCCTGGTAGCAGGTAGATTGGTGAGAAAATGTAAGTTTAAGTCCCGTTTATCGTTAAAATATGAGTGATTCTCCTAAAAGCTTAAATCAATACATTTTATCTTTATTTTAAATAATAATGCTACTTTTGCCACGCTCCTTTCGTTATGTTTTGCTTTTCTGACATTATCATCAAGCTTTCAAAAACCATAAATATACCAAAATTTTGAAAATACGTTTTCAAACACCGTTAAACTAATATTTTGACATAAAAAGAAAAATAAAGTATACCAAATTATTTAGAAACCTATTTTTATTCTTGTTCTGTTTTTGGAGCAGAAAAAAGAGGACTACGAAACCCTGTATTCGTTGATGTTGTATTATTAAGGTTAGATTTCCAAACAATAACATAATACAAATTCAAACTAGTATCTTATAACTTTATTAATTAAGGAGATAAAATATATTGTCGGGACATTTGTTTTTTTTATGGCCTCTCACTTGTTGAATTCATAATAAGGGTGATATCGCTACGAGTAGTGTTATAATTTAATGATAAATTACATATTTTTTATTTGTGGTAGTCAAAGTGGGCAAATATTTAGTTCGGTATAATTATCATATATTAAACATAAATACATATTATAAAGCATAATGAATTATTTTACCATTTTAGCTGCTATAATGCTGACTGTACTGTGGGACACGTTGTATGAAATTATTACCGATTCATGTAACATAATTGAACACAGATTACTATTGATATTCCATTTACGTCGTCAAACGTCTCCAATTAGCGGCACGACACTCGGCAGGCAGAGGAAAGACAAAGCTCCCGTTACGGGCGTTATCCGTATGAAAGCACACAAGTTGCTGTTATGTTGAGGGGCACTGTGTACAGTATTCAGGCAAAGATTGTCTTGTCAAGAGCCCGAGAGCTCAGTGCAACGCGCCTGGCGGTACAGGACGGACGCCCCACGCCGCACCCGCCCCGCCCACGCTCAGCTCACGTATCCGATACTCGAACAAAAAGTTTACGAACTCAAATACTTTTTTTCGGATGGACAACTTTTATATGACACGTTGATGTTTGACTTTGGACGGCAAATAGTGAACGTTAATGGATATTAGATAGTTTCGGATACGGTTTTGAAATATTTTAAAGATGTGAATGCTTTTAAACATTATTTAGCAGCCTACGTCATAGTGCGAGGTGAGTTCTTGTAAATAATTAAAAAAACAAAAAGTATTACCTAATATATATAATTTAATTACAATTAATGATTGATTTATCGATGTTTGTCAAGCTTTTAATAATAATTTCTATTTTCTTTTTGCAAATATACAAATGGTATACTGATATTTTATTTTGTCACATTTACCCGAAAGAGGAAAATATTATCGGTGATACTTTATTGACATTCAATTTCAATTTTCCGGTCGTTGAAACGATAAACGCCAGCCAAATATTATTAACTAGAAAAAGGAACCACTAATTCTGCTAAGCAAATATCTGAGGCGGTTGGTAAATATATCATTACCCGCATTTGGCGTATTTCTATACGAAACCCTCCGCAATTCGTCTCCAATACTTCCAGGGCAAAGTCAGCATAACAAAGAGAATTACGACAATGACGTCTACATTGAACCCTCTTAATTTTCCTTTTGGGATCCTTTGTTTTATACAGAGGCCGTGGCTATTGTCGAAATCGCTTTATGTTGCCAGTTTGTCGAAGATGAAAGCGAAAAAATAATTAGTCATGGTGTAAACTCTTGGCCACTTAAGTTAGGTACAGTCAGCTTCAGACTACTAATTAACTAACGATACAGATACCTACCCTTCTGATTTCTAATGTTCCTCTAAATGGATCGAAACATGTCGAACAATTATCGACTTAAATTACGTGAGTTACCCGTGTTATAAATATTTAAATATGTTTGAGTCTCATGTTAGTTATAATTCTAAAATTCAATGATTTTCTGTTAAAGTTTTCGAGCGATTTTATTACAGAATCGTCGTTATACGGTTAGACTTTAAAATAAACAGAGACCCTGATAAAATACGGGCAAGCCAATTATAAGGTTGAAATATTATACTATAATATCTCCAGCCCCGTTTCTGGCTTCAAACAATTTAATGAAATTGCGTTCAGCCAATTATACATTTAAAAATGAATGAGTTGATTCGTCTCATTGGGTTTTACGTTTCCATTGCTGCACCAATTTTTAATGAAATTGGAAATCGATAAAATACGATTAGTTAAGCTATTTACAACTTAATTAAAAAGCATAATAATGGGTATTGGTTTTCGGTAGTAAAACTAAATGTTAATATTCGTATGTAACTATATAATTTATCATAAAAAAATATTTACATACGTACAACATTTTTCTTGACTTAACCATAACATGTTTTTAATGATTGCTTCAATATTTTCATGTTAATAGCTAGTTTGACTATTGAAAAATCTATCTAATATCTATCCCAGCCGGTTTCGGCCACGGCGACTGCGTTCTGTTGCCGAGAGCGTCGCTGATGATTGAAAAATACAAAAAGCCTAAATAAAAATATTTTTTCCTAACTAGTGCGGAAAAGTAAACTTTGCGCACGCTTCGAGTGCCTTAATTTCACTTTTTATGAAGAAGTCGTTAACTCGGGTGATTGTCGCCCTCGCTTCACTCGGGCCCCAACTTACAACCTCATCGAAAAAAAATTGTGTTGCACTTGCATCGAAATGTACTATTAACATAACACATCACGGTTAACCTTCAATGCTCCTTCTTGCTTCGCGCAAAAAAGTAACCTAGTCAAAATCATTATTCACCAAGTCACTGGCAATTATGATATTTAAAATACTGAAAAAGCTTTTCAGTATAAGTTGGTTTTCGCTACGTCAGTACCTACGAAATACTTATTTTCTACCTCAACGGTGGCAAATGAACTTACAACGTGCTTGATAGTGAGCGCTAATCGTAAATAAAGTTATTAAAACGATATTCCATTGTGATACCTACATAAAAGTTTTAATACGCGTTTTAAATACGAGCGAGTTTTCAAGGTAACGTAATGTGTACCTACGAAAAACATACAAAACAATCAGTCGTCGTATATTTGTTACATGTGGTAATATATGTATACAGAAGGTTTTACTATAACTGATATTTAGTTAGATTATACTGCTACGTGTGTAGATACCCTGGCGCCGTCCCATATTCCAAGCATCTGAGTTAGTGCTGGCGCAGCGGCATCTTTGGCTGAAGACTTCAAGCGTCGAAATATGCTGCTCTCGATAGCAGCTACATCTTTGCGGCATTTGGGGTTGAAACTTTGGGGCCGTGGGACTGTGGGGGCCAAGTGCGCGTAAGGAGATTTCCAAGTGCCTTAAAGAGTCGTCGGGTGACCAGAGGGCTGGCCAGTATTTCGCGCAAAGCGTCCAGTGCGGCAATTCGGCCAGCCTTCTGGGCACTCTACCTCCCCAGCAGGACCTGAGACATTTTTTTTATTTATAATTTTTGTTTACTGTAATAATACTTTTTCTTGTGTTTTTTGAAGTAAATAATATTACTTATATTGTTTATTTAAATATTGCTTATGTATACATTTTAAACACTAATCAACATGTACATTGTACATCGATCGAGTCCATATTATGCAAATCTAATGAAGTGAGATTCTAATCCATCTGTAGTCCAGAATGGAATGAACTGCCGAATGCCGGGGTATTCCTAGTCATATTATGATGTTTAACATTATAATGTCTAATTATTATAAGGATAACCACTTGATTATAAAGATAATCAAACTTTTTTATTTTTATCGTAACTCGTCAATCTCATCATAAAACGTCTTGGATTTTAATGTTAATACCACAATGCCTTCGTGTCTTACTATACCTTTTTTCTGACATAAAAAGGAACAGATCGATTCTGTGATGGAAATAAATACAAAAAAAAAACGTTTTCACAGAAAAAATACGCTCTCTCCAATGAATAAGTGCGAGCGCGATAGGGATTATTCGACGTTTATGACATTATTTTTTCTTCCTAGTCGTGATTCTAAACAAAATTAATTCCACACAGCTGAAGCTTATAACATGCGTTTTTCTTCACAGTCATCAGTTCCACACAATCTTGTTTCTACCTAGTTGTGATTCTGCACAATATTATTACCACACAACAGACATTTTTCGCACGAGTTTTTCTTCACAGTCATTAGTTACACACAATCTTTTTTCTACCTAGTCGCGATTCTGCACAATATTGTTGCCACACAATATAAATTTTTCGCACGTGTTTTTCTTCACAGTCATCAGTTCCACACAATCTTGTCTCTACCTAGTCGCGATTCTGCACAGTATTAATACCACGCAACATACATTTTTCACATTCATCATTTTCAGACAATATTGTCTCTACTTAGTCGCGATTCTACATCTGCACAGTATTAACCCATATACATTTTGAATCCTTGTGGTGACGGCAGTAAGAATACATTTGTCACCACCCCAACTCCTCCTGCGGGTGTCGTAAGAGTCGACTAAGGGATTGAAGTGTCACTTACCATTATTTAATAAAAGATTGTTGATGGGCAGCAGCGTCATCATAGTGGACGTGGACACATTACTGTGATCGCCCATCCGCTTGCCCAGGGTGGCGATTATGGGCATTTACCTCCTAATGCGTCTATACGCATAGTTAATAGGAGGCCTACGTCCAGCAGTGGACTATCATAGGCTGATGATGATGATGATGATGATTTTTAATTCTAATAGCAGTGAATAGAGATCAAAACCAAAGTGGCCATTATGGCTTCGTATGCATTATCTAAATATAAGATATGGTACCAGGCGCGCATGATCTTAGGCTAGCAATACAGCTTTTGGAACCTATCTTTGAAATGTTGTGGGTAATGAAAATGATGTAATCGAATCGGTACCAGGGCAGCATAACTCACGTAAGTTATATAATTTTTCTGCTGCTGTATGTACCGTCTGCGTATTTTTTTGAGCATCGGTCTGGGGGGCTTACTATGATGCGTCACAGCGATTCCGTACCGTCTCCGTTTTTGAGCATTGGTGCGGTCGCACCTTTAAAGGTTCCTACCTAGGGCTTGTCCATTAATCACGTCATACTATATACGGGGAAGGGGGATGAAGAAAAATCACTAATTATCACCTTGGGCTGCGGGGATCATCGGACAAATCACGTGTAATTTTTTGTTACTCTCTGCTGAACAGCATTATAGCTAGTACCCCGAAAATGTCACCAAATATCACCATGGGGGAGGGAAGGGTCAAAAATAGGCCAAAATCGTATGAAACGTATGTGAAAAATTTCAGTTGCGTGGTAATATTATTGTGCAGAATCGCGACTAGGTAGAGACAAGATTGTGTGGAACTGATGACTGTGAAGAAAAACACATGCGAAAAATTTCTGTTGTGTGGTAATGATATTGTGCAGAATCGCGACTAGGTAGAGACAAGATTGTGTGGAACTGATGACTGTGAAGAAAAACACGTGCGAAAAATTTCTGTTGTGTGGCAACAATATTGTGCAGAATCGCGAGTAGGTAGAAAAAAGATTGTGCGTAACTAATGACTGTGAAGAAAAACTCGTGCGAAAAATGTCTGTTGTGTGGTAATAATATTGTGCAGAATCGCGACTAGGTAGAAAAACGATTGTGTGGAACTGATGACTGTGAAGAATAACTCGTGCGAAAAATGTCTGTTGTGTAGTAATAATATTGTGCAGAATCGCAACTAGATAGAAACAAGATTATGTGGAACTGATGACTGTGAAGAAAAACGCATGTTATAAACTTCAGCTGTGTGGAATTCATTTTGTTTAGAATCGCGACTAGGAAGAAAAAATAATGACATAAACTTCTGATGATCCCGCGATAGAATGTTTTACTTATCGAGGAAATCCTAACGTAACCAATATTTGCTAACTCAGGTTACGGCTACTGAGTGCGTAGGCAAGTTACCAATCGCTAACGCTCGATGGCGTATCGTAGTTTCCTCTCTCTGTCACTCTTTCTTATTAGTGCGACAAAGACAGTCGTTACCATTTCATTCACGATTCAAGATTGAGCGTTAGCGATTAGCATTTTGGCTACGCACCTTGTTTAAACTACAAAACTCCAGTTGATTGTTGCTGTGGATTTTACACGATAATTAACTCTAAGATTGAGTTCGTTTTTCTGATACCAGTTATAAGTAGAGATGCGCAGGCGCAATTTCAGTCTATTACCTTTCAAAAGTCTAAGATAATTAGTATAATATTATAAACAAATAAATAAATAAAATAAATAAATATCTTGGGACATCTTACACAAATCGACCTAGTCCCACGGTAAGCTCAATTAAGGCTTGTGATGTGGGTACCAGGCGACGATATATATAATAGATAGATACATCATCATCAGCCTATGATAGTCCACTGCTGGACGTAGTCCTCTCCTATTATACATATATATACTTAAATACATGGACAGCCATGACCAAGGAACAAACATTTGTGATAAATAAATACACAAAGAATGCCCTCGCCGGGATTCGAACCCGGAACCTCCAGCTTCGTAGGCAGGGTCACTACCAACTAGGCTACGGAAGCTGACGAATTATGAACAAATAAACTATTTCACAGGGAAACGGCATTTTACACAATCGTTAGAAAGGTTTTCAGTAGAGTACCGTACTACTAAGCTTGCTGAGTAGCTTAAGTATAGAACGAGTTTAAAAATCATAATAATAACAGTATCGTTAACAATAGGTACTTTTCCTATGATTTAACAAAAAGAGTGCAAAAATGTGTATTAATAGATAAGACATTTTTCAATACAAAAAGATTGGAAGGTAACATTAGGTATACTCAAATAATTGATAAACTAGAGCCTAAAATAAAGTAACGACAAAAATATACTTACAACTAAACTATAAATAAAAAAATTGCCCCAGATCACTGTCAATCGGTAGCGTGCTCAGAAGGCTGACAACATTCCTACGTTGAATGCTGATTCGCTGTGCTAGATATGTATGATCCAGCATTTTGTCAATAATAATAAGTAAAAAAATCTAAATAATGAAATAATTGCGCCGAAACGAAGTGTAGACACTGAGGTAGCCGCTCGTTGATGTCTTTCTTGCTGGCACGCGATCATTCAAATTCATTATATTTGCCTACAGCGTTGTATAATGAGTTCATTATAGTTGAGTAGCGAACTCGAAGTAAATGTATGAATTTAGTGTTCGTAATCTAAATTCAAACATTCCAGTCAACGAGTACCAAAAGTGTCTTATGATTTGTTGAGGTTATTACAATGTGTAGCCAGTATAGAGCTATAAAAATAAAGTTTTTTTAGCAGCACCCTGTTTCGCAATTTTTTTTTAGGGTTTTTAATTCTGTTATATGTCTAAATGTGTGTCAAGACAAAAACGTAATTGCATAGTAACTTTGCAATGATAAAGGTGTTTCAGATGAGTAAACGCTGGATGCAGGTCGCATTTAACCGGTACATTTGTAGATCCAGAGGGGAGGCCTAATGTTCAGCAGTTGACGTCTTATGGCTGAAATGATGATGATGAGATGAGTAAAGGTGAAACTTATTGCTTAATCAACTTTATTTTCTAATAAATTGAAATAACCCCATGTCTCAAAATATGATCAGAAATATAACAGATATTAGCATTGGAATTAAACTTTATTTTACAGAAATTGTGCGTAATAAATTAATTAAATTATATTGGTCGACACCATAACATTTCAGGTGAAACCAACTGCAACGGGTAAATATTTTCACCGATAATTTATCGATGATCGTTGTACAGTCACCATCAAAATTCTTATACACAACGAAAGCTGAATTTAATATTTGTCATAGCCTTAGTTCCAGCGATAAAACAGATTGTGACATATTTTGCAGCCTTTATTGCGTAAGATATAATAAACGTACTTGTAAAGTTGAAGGCAAGACTTTGTTTTGTTCGTATACAGTGTGTAAGTCTAATACGGGCATGGGATTCATTAGTGTAATCATGAATTACAAGGTTTTTTTTTAAATTACTCTTCATTATGACCCCATAGAATTTTTTTAAGATTATCGGAGCAGCAATGTAGGTACGAGCATTTGTCATTGTTGATATGGCAGTTATGTCATCTGCTTTTGAAATTAGCTGTCATCGAGTGTTTAACTCGCGTATGTTGCTCTACATTGCGCGCCGAATTATTTTGTATGGAAAATTTTGTTGCTCTAATTTTAAGTAAAAGTTATTTGAATGTACTTATTATGTCGTAAACTTTAAGAGCTTCGCCCGTATTAGACTTACACGCTGTATTTTATACATTCTGAACTCAGGAAAACAGAAGTCCATATCTTTACCGATAACAAATCCAATACCAACACCATCAGCTAAACCCAACCACTTTAAAAAATATATGAAGCTTCCGTGGATAACGGGGCACCGTATGGTGAATAATACGCACCGTTCCGTATTTTATGGTCTGCAGAACCCTAAAAAGTTGGCAGAGTTTACTGCGGACAGAATTGTGGGGTTCGACAAAACATCCGCCCGTCGGACCGTGTCCGGAACGTCCCCGGATTTATTTGACCACATTGTGTGGGTTCCTTCAAGGTTGAATGCTATATAAAATTATTAGTACTGGATAAAAATATTAATATCTGTACTGAAGGCGTCTAACAGTGTCATCCACGAAATGATAACTTGTATTAAAAATGTATTTGCAATACAAGATAACAGACAGAAGGACAGCGATTTGATATAATGTATACACAATATAGTACATTTCCTAACTAGTGCGGGAAAACTTTTTTTCGGCGAGGGTGAAAGTTGAATCCCGAGTGAAACGAGGGTGACATTCACCCGAGTTAAAAAAAAGTTTTTGCACGTGTAAGGGACGATTTTTTTCATAACAAGTGCGTCAAAAAGAGAAACTACCGCGCGCGAAGCGTGCGCAAAGTTCGTTTTTGCGCACTAGTTAGGAAAAATAAGTTATTAAACTTAAGACTTTTTTTGTTTTTTTTTGTCCAGCGCTTTTGTGCTGTGATAAATTTGCGTTTTTGACGCGTGAATAAAATGCTTTTTCGCAAATATGCAATGAAATATTGTTGTTATGTTCCTTATAATAGGCTGGGAAGTATGACTTTTCAGGTGCGACTAAGACAAGAGGTCGTTAATGGAATTTAATACAAAACTTGAATGCCTAGGCCGGCAAAGTGCTATTTCTTAATTCCATTCCACATAAATTTGTGGCACAGGCATCATGACATTATGCCACTTTGCAATAGTATGCATATAAAAAAATTAAAACTTTTATGTTTTTGTTGTTTATTTCATTACATGTTTGAGAAAAGCACTATACTCGTACATACCTTGGCCGGAAATATGGTGATACCTGACTCAGACCTTTCTATGTCTTTGACCGGCAACCCCTTCCATCCCGGCCTCTATAGTAATGTACAATTATTTCTTTACCGCACATGGAATATTTTCATGTCTGCGTTTCATTTTTTTCTCGACAACGAGTTTATTCTAATTTCTGAAATAAAATAGCACTGCACAATCGGACTTGTAAACAATTATTTTCCATCGCTCAACAGTGATGTGCGCATCGATTCAGTCAATAATTAATAGATGACCACCAGTATAATTACATTTCAACGTGGCTAGGAACAAATCGCGTTTTGGGAAAAGGAATTTCACAGCGAGAAAATACAGAAGACATATTGTGCATATGTCTTCTGTATTTTCTCGCTGTGAAATTAAAAACGATGTGGGTATTGGACATAATTATGTATTAACTACAATAAAAAATATCGATATTCATAATTTAATAGATATTTATTAGGCATTGATATTTCGGTACTAGGATTATATTACTTTGCTATTCCGCGATACAATACGTGCAAGTTGATTACAGCAACCCGCTATAAATACCTGCGTATTTTTTGCATGCAATTAACACTTTCATTGCGAACGATTGATACACGCTACGCTCGTAGGCGATCCCGTGATTTTTCCGCATTGTAGCGAAAATGTAGTTCCCACAGAAAGCTCCCCTCGGGAGTTCCCCACGCTCAAAGTGTTAATTTTAACACCCTCCCGCCGCCAAAACAAATATGAAAATAACTATAACAAACCACGACCGATAAAATACTATACTTGCTGTACGTGCCACGCGTATTCGCGAATAGCATGGGCTCAAAGCTTGATAATGAAGACCTAGGCTCTCCGATATATGTCGCGCGTAAAGGCCAAAACGAAATACACGTGAGTTCCGTTGAATTATATTTATAGTCAATAAATGCCAAATAATCTAATCTAGAATGCATAGTTAAAATCTCTCGCAATGCTCGTGAGCATCGTGTATCTCATTGTCTTTTGAGTTTGACGTCTCTTAATTAGCAAGTGACGTTAATACATTGCAAATTAATTATCTTTACACCCACACATCACTCAGTCCACTGCTGGACAGAGGCTACTCTTATTATCTATGCGTATGGACGCATTAACTGGTAAATGCCCATAATCGTGCAATGGTAAATTATAGATTATTATGTATTGTATCCACTATGATGACGCTGCTACCCATAATTAATCTTTAATATGGTCAACCCTTAGTCGACTCTTACGACACCCACGAGTAGAGATGAGGTGGTAACAAATGTATTCTTATTGCTGTCCCCGGCTCCGTAGGTTTACAGCCTTCCTTTTAAAAGGCTGAGGATTTATAACTACCTCTCCTATTACGTAAGCACTTTAAGGCTATCTGCACGTAACTGTAACCCGGTTGTATTGAATTATATTATGAACTCCTACGCAACGCCCACGTTGTCAGTATTTATTATTAGACCGTCGCATATCTTTTGGTAAAGAGGAATTTGTTTTCTAAAAGTGGTCAACTGGCGTAAAACATTGGCAATACGAGTACCTAAATAGGTAGAGAAGATGGATCTCCATAGAAAAACGACTAAGCTCAACTACGGCCCAGGTGGGACTCGCCTTTAAATCTTTTTAGCATCTGCGGCTGATAGCTGAACCACTGGGCTAGTCGGTCTTAGCAGACATGGCATAAATTCTTGGGTATGGGAAATCTGTGATACGACTTAGACGCCTTTAATTATCTAAAGTTGTAGGACAGATAGCAAAAACTTCTGATGTGCTTGTATGAAAATGTAATAATAGATAATAGTACTTTACTATAGAGGCTGTGAAGAAAGGGGTTGCCGGCCGAAGACATCGACGGCCGAGCGACGCGAGTCGGTCTGAGGCGGGCAACCCCATATTTCCTGCCGAGGTATGTATAGTGCTTTTCTCAAACATGCAGTGAAATAAACAACAAAAACAAGTTTTGTATGCATAGTATTGCATAGTGGCAGAATGTCATGATGCCTGTGCCACAAATTTATGCGGAATGGAATTAAAAAAAGAGCACTTTGCCGGCCTAGGCCTTCAAGATTTGTTTTAAATTCTATTAATGACCTCTTATCCAAGTCGCACCTGAAACGTCATACTTCGCCGGAACATAATAACAATATTTCATTGCATGTTTGAGAAAATATATTACTGTGAACTGTAGGTAACAGGGCTCGAGGCTACAAATGGGTAAACGCAGCGAAAAAGCCTTCAGGCGAACAATCACTCGACGTAGCCTTAAAGCACTTAATGTCAAAATTGTTTCAGGAGCCTTTCCGGTTCAATTAAAAATACACTCGTTTGGAAGCTGTCTAAATTTTTTTTATTTGTTTTCTTGATGTGATATCACCATAGCTCCAACTAATCATCGCTCACACAAATTTAAATATTATTTTGCTTGTGGTTCTAAATGTAATTGAAAACATAGATTAAGAAATTTCGATGCCAGTAGTTACGACTCCATATACGAAGCCATTTCTAGGACTCCGTAGTAAACTAGAAACCTTTATATTCGACATGTCTATCGGTCTGTCTGTATGGAGTATAATACAGTGCCCGTTAGTGCTAAGAAATTGCAATTTAGTACAAGTATACATACATATTGGTGGTGACGGCAGTAAGAATACATTTGTCACCACCCCAACTCCTCCTGCGGGTGTCGTAAAAGTGGACTTAGTTGAATGAAGTGTCACTGATCATTATTTTATAAAAGATCGATGATGGGCAGCAGCGTCATCGTAGTGGACACATTACTGCAATCGCCAACCCGCTTGCCCAGCGTAGCGATTATGGGCATTTACCTCCTATTGCGTCTATACGCATAGTTGATAGGAGAGTGGACGTCGACGTCCAGCAGTGGACTATCATAAGCTGATGATGTGTGATACATATTAATCACGCCGACAAAGTGGCAGAATAATATATTAATAAAAAATCGGATTTCTCCCCTACATGTAAAGTGGGTATGATTGTTTTATTTCACTGAAGTCCTATAGTGTGGGGTATTGTTGAATAGGCCTTTAAAAAAAGGTTTAAAAAGAAAACTTCCAAGTTTCAGAGTTTAATAACATAGACGCCCCCCCCCTTTTTAAATTACTAACAGAATGCTGTAAGTAGTAAGTATTAATTTTTTTTCCTACTACATGCTTACAGATTAGAATAAGTACTTTAAAAGAAAACTATTTCGAACATAATCGGCTCAGGGTGCTTAGACAAGTTGCCAATCGCTAACGCTTAATCGTCAATCATAAACGAAAGGCAGCTAAATGTCTCGGCTGCCCAAAGTTGAAGTCAAGTATGTCCATTTTTTTCAGTTTTTGTTTTTTTGCATATTTTGAAAAAGGAACCGAAAACGCATTTTTCTGCATCAAAAATTTTCTTCTAAACCCCTTATTTTTGAAATTATAGACAAGAAATGTTTTCAGCTTTGTCGAATTTTTCTCAACATCTACGCTAAAACCAAGCATTTGGTCCAGATCCAAGCTGGAAAGCAGTATCTCTAAATGAAATACTTGAAATTCAAATTGTCTCTGGAGATGCTTGATTTCAGCGTTTGGCTTTTAAACTAACCAGACATTTATACGTATATTTTAAGATTTTTAAGTAATTAAAAATATTATGACCTTGCTGCAGTGTGTATGTAAAATGATCGATCGATCTCAATAAAAGTCAGAAAACAAATATTATGTAGAATACTACCTATCAGGTTTGGTTATCAGCTTACCAGGCTCTCTCGGAGCCGTGACATAAGCCGGGAAAACGCTAGGAAGACGAACTACCTATCAGGTTTGGTTATACGCTAATTAAACAATATTTTATCAGTTTGTCAATTTTACTACCATTTTATGGCAAAAAAAATATAAAAACAATACTTATGATAAGTTAAATAATTTAGGAATAAAATGGTCATTTATAATATTGTTAATAATTAGAACAGGAAGAACAGTAATAATACTGTTGTAGGGTTCCGTAGCCAAAGTGGCAAAAGCGAAAGTCATTTGCGTCCTGCCTGTGTGTCCGTCTGTATGTCACAGCGGTTTCTGCTGTAACTGTTTAGCGTACGTTTATGAAATTTCAGCTTAAGTTATATATTGTGTGTTGCTACTGAGTTTTGAATATAAATTGCAAAAAAATATTTTTTAAGGGGGGGCATCCCATACATGTATCTAAATGTCAAAAAACATTTTTTTATCCAAATGTTAATTTGTAATACATCATATGATAGGTTTTTTAAAATAAGTTTATGTTTTCTTTACCAATAATTTTATTAGTGGAATACTTTCAGAAATAATAGTCCAGAAAATCTACAAAAATGTGTCACCACCCCTTAATTTTTTATCAGCAGGTCTAAAAAATGTGAAAAAATATCAGAAATATGGGACATGATGCAATCTACTCGCAACATCATTTTGAACATATTCGATTTAGTTGTTTTAGAGAATTCGACAAAATACGTTTCATAACAAAAGCAAAAAGACGTAACTGACTCATTTTCCCCTACATTTTAGTACAATGCAACAAACCTAAAATCAAGTACGTCAGACTTGCTTGTTTTTACGTTGACGGTTGTTCCCAAAATGTGGGTGTGCGACAAAGCTGAAAACATTTCTTATTATTTGTGATTAAACTGAGCAATAAAAATAAAAATCATCAAAAAATCAACATTATAGTGTTAAACGCCATGACAATAAATTTGAATTAATTTTGAGTTTATTTGTCGATGAAAATGACAAATTACGTTTTTTTGCTCTCCTGTAAAATTTGCTAAAATGGACATACTTGAATTTGACTTTGAGCAGCCGGTCTGTGTCGCAAGGCAGAGGGAAAACTACGATACGCTGCCAAGCGTTAGCGATTGGCAACTTAGCTCATCCAGGTATGTTTAATAAATACGGAACCGTACACTGAACATGGTCCGACATGAACGAGAAACTCTCTTGCGAAAAGTAGTCCGATCTACGGAAATGAGCCATACATCACGTTTGCTTTGATTCTACGAATTAATTAGCTGTGTTACGCTTCTTTCATTGACTACTGAATTAAGAAATCCAGTTTACCTACTTATCAAATCTTCTTCATGTCATTCGTGCTGATTGGGTTTATAACATAATGATCAACATTTTTATTGTCATATACCAAAGCAAAAGTTTATAATCTCCCGGGGTGGGATATGATAGGTATACAACGTTTAATATTTAAAATTTATATGCATGGTAGAGTTGCTGCATAAAAAACATAACTCGAACATATTTTAGTAAAACAATTTTTACAGGCATACCCACAAAGTTCAATGCTATAGATTATAGTTGATATATCCATTCGCTACGGGTTTAGACTGAAAGGATGTCCAATATTTTATAACGTACCCGAAATTTAATAACGAAGCCCACTATCGGTTTCACCACTAACTTCAGAATTAATGAAGAAAGCAATCCCTATTAAAGTGTCCACGGTACGTGCAAAGCGCTAACTATATAAGGTCCGCATTCCACTGCAGATGAGCCAAGCATTAAATTTTACTGAGAATGCCATTAGGTACCTGCTCAATTACTGGCACGGCTAAGCGAAAAAATCATACTGTTGATGGAACGAATCCCTTCCAATCATGCCCTTTTTTGAAATCGAGTTATCGTCAACGGATCACGCGCTTAAGGCAGTCATTAACGGACAGTGTTGTTGTCCCAACTTATTATCGTTTAATTTATAGCCACACATTAGCGCTTGAGGCGCCATTAAGCTAGGGAAGACTCCGGGAATAAATAAAGTCGGGGAAAGTTCACATGATGAACACCCCGACCCTAACTCACTTTCCTTAGCACGTGCAGTCGTTAAATTGTCGCTGGTCGGTATAGCGTTGGTATTTATACCTTAATGACACGGTCTAGAGGAAATTTAGGTCGGTTTAGATGTTGAATCCAAGAGATGCTCTGTTATAATTGTGCAGCATTAATTCGCATCACATTTTTTTAATAATACTATTGTGAATTCACTGATAATGCTATCAGGCTGAAGTTACAATGTGTTTCTAACATTGAAAAAACTCAATATTTGAAGCCTGAGTCCAGCAGTAGGCATTTCTGGCTAAAAGATAAACGATATTGATAGTTAAAATTAATACCTTAATAAAAATAAAAACATAGTTAACTGTCGTTACTAAGTATGTACAGGAATTTGCTTCTGATTACCAGACGAATTGTGCGTGGCAATATTTTTTTATAAAATAAATATAATAAAGTGTTTTTCGGGATATGTTAAAACAAATATAATTTATTTTTTTCCAATTACATGGACTCAAATAATGAAGTTGTCCGTTGCGTTAATAATTAAATGAATATGAATGAATTACTAGTTTAATCTTATGGCAAAAGTAATAATACCAAATAAAGGGTATACTTGTCTTCTCGACCCGGCATTCACGTTAAAGTAAATGATTCTTGTGAATGGATTTCACAATGAAAACATCCTAAGCCCCTCTAATTACGAGAAGGTACGCCCTTGTAAAGCCTACAGCATTTCACTGCAGAGCCAAATTCACTGAATCACTAAGGAAGGGTTCAAATTCTGAATTCTACCGACAGGTCTGACATTAAACAGTGCAATGTTTGACATGTTTCTATTTTCCTTGCTAGCTGTACAGGCAAAATAAAATGTTAATACCCTTGCATTAAGTTCGTTTCTTCTAAATCCATTACTGACGGGTCGTCAATGAATATCCAAAGAATAATAGACCTTACGGTCGAGTCATAAGAACGTTTCTTTTTCATTCATCCTTGATACCGCTTGGATACTTGTGCAAAATTGAGCATTTTGTGAGATACTATGAATTTTCTTTCGAGTACCATAGAGTACATTTTACTGTGTTGAACGATAGAGAAGATTGCCTGTCCGTAGACATGTCGACGATAAGAGTAGAGTCGTTATAAAGGTTGTTGGAGCCCCTAAAATATAAACATCATCCAGATGTCGCGGATAAGCGTGGAAAGTTTTTTGACCTAATGTAGGATTAGTTTAGTCGAATATTATGAGGCATGTCGGAGACTGATGTTGATTTATCCAGCACATTTTTATAAATCCTAATGTAGTGCAGTGACTAAAGCTTTTTTTTATGTGCACTTTATTCACTTTATACCTAAGCAAAAAATTTGGAACGGGTTTTTTTTTCCAATTACGGAACACTCCGGGAAATAACCTTTTCTTTATGCATTCTACAATTTCAAATTTGAAATAGTACATTACGACACAAGTGCGAAAAACATGAAACACGTGTCGTTTTAAAACATCGCCACTCGATTCGAATTTCATTTTTGCACGTGTCTCGTACGACGTTTTTTAGTGCAGATGGCCTTCCGAAGTTTTGGACCTGACGTAAAATGACACACTTCTCGCACTAGAGCCTAAAAAAGTCACCATGTGTAATAAAAAAGAGATTTAATCACTAGCAAGTACAACTAAATAATGGTACACCCCCGACAACTGAATGCATCTCGCTTGCCCTTACTGGTGCACATGATTCGAGTCAATTTGATATAATAGTGATAATTTATGTTTTCAAACTGTTTAAAATACATTATTATTATAAATAAGAATCAGCCTGTTGTTTACTTTTTCGCAATAAAGAACTCGATCTTTATTTAAGCATTTCAATTCAACGTTTATCGAATTCACTTGTAACAAATATTTCCCTAATAACTTTCGGAAACGGAATTATTACGTTTTTGTTTTTCATGCGAAATAATATACCTTGACTTTGTAACAGTTTAATGAGGCGAGATCGAATTATAAGGAAACTGACTGGAATATCGCGCTCGTTTTCTAAATGAAACGGAAAAGAAGAGCTCAAGATTGGGCAATAGCATCTATCATCTCACCTAATCTCAAATCGGCGGATTAACTTTTCTTGTCACCCTCCCAATAGTTACATCTTATTGCTCACTTTTATAAATGATAGGATTTCTAGCTATTGGTTCATCTTCTTAGGGTTATGTAGTAAACATCGGGTACCTTCCTTACACGTAACGTAGGGATATTTTTTTTATTTAATAATTTATTTCCAGTCGTTCATACACACATCATCATTGTCAGCCTCCGTAGCCTAGTTGGTATTGACCCTGCCTACGAAGCTGGAGGTTTCAGGTTTGAATCCCGGCGAGGGCATTATTTGTGTATTTATTTATCACAAATATTTGTTCCTTGGTCATGGTTGTCTATGTATTTAAGTATCTATATGTATCTATATATTATATATATCGTCGCCTGGTACCCACATCACAAGCCTTAATTGAGCTTATCGTGGGACTAGGTCGATTTGTGTAAGATGTCCCAAGATATTTATTTATTTATTTATTTATCATTATTAAAAGTTACCTAGTAAGTCCCTGTAAGTATTTGTATACGATTCTAATATCTTCCTAACAACCATAATGCCCGCCTTCCACTGTGAGTGGAACGGACTCATTAATGGCTCCGTTTTATATTCATCGCTGGCCAGTATGCAGTTGACAGCTGTAAGTCACACCAGCGATAAGTTCAACGGAGCCATTAATGAGTCCGTTCCGCTCGCAGTGGAAGGCAGGCATGATGCGGATAGGAACAATCGACTACCAACGATGCTTCAAAGTCAAAAAACGTTCCATAATTAAATGTTCCCATATTCATTATAATAAAGTCGCATCTTGGATAACCCTTTATCTGCATAAGTTGTCTCACGTTCCGTATTCTCTTTGATTTGAGTGTCAAGCTCTTCGTTAGAAACTCAGCATAAAACGTAAGGCGCGATAGATTTTGTTGTGCCGACAGCATTTTGTATGTAAACAGCAATACGATTGATAATTAGATTGAGGTTCTATACAAGTGAGCAATTTTAGGTTCGATACTACTAGTAATTGTTTTACATAATAAATATAATAAAACGTATTGTCGACATGAATTCAGCAAATATGTTCTTAAGCTAACTGGGCTGCTACAATATTAATAGTATGATTTAAAACTGGTGGTAGTACTAGGTGATTATGGTATTAGCACCACTGTCGAAATACCTATTGAGTCAATAAAACATTTTATTTTCATGATACATAAAAAAAATATGAAATTTGTGTAAAATTTGAGTAATAATTTAATGCATTGTTATTATAACAAAATAGCAATAGCAAATATTTTCAAAATCTGCCGGTAAGTTCTTACTTGAAAGACAAGTACATATCTCTAGTGGGTTAAAAATAATTTACATCGAAGGGCATTGCCATAAATAGGTATTACGAAAGGTCGGGCACAAAATATTATTTAATTAAAAACCTTATGAAAGAAAGGGCAACCCGTCCTACTTTATTATAAGTCAAAATTGTACGCCAGGATTGATGGCTGTTTGACAGAAACCCAACGAATCGTAATTTTATTGAAGCCACAGCTGCGGATTTACCTTCTCTTTTGTGAAATGCGAAATTCGTCCCTCAGGTATCATTTCAATTTACTATTATTAATGTTTATTCATAAACGTCTGTCAAATCTTAAATGCCGTTAAAATTCGTTTGTCCTTATCCGTCAATCTGACATTTGTGTTATTTGGAAAGAAATAAAATTTAGCCGAGATAATTTATTATGTTTGTTTATAAAGTGGTATGATTAATAATCTAATAAAATGCAGTTGATACCGATTTCGACGTTACAATTTAATATTGTACTCATATATCTTATTTTAACGTAACATGACATAACATACATAACTGGGTCAATAGATCATTAAATGTGTACAACATATTTCTCTTTACGTGTTTCGCAAAGTAAGGTTTAATTTAGATTTTGTGTAAGATTGGCATGTATTGAAATTGTATTTCATGATAAATTATAATTACAGTTGTACCACGTTGTCGATTTTTTAATACTTTAGATTCCCTCTGAGCGGGGCAGACTCATTAATGACCCAGTTTCACATCCACTACTGTTGATTGTTGCAACGGTAAACAGCACACTAATAATAATAGCTCCAGGGCCGGTTTCGGCCACGGCGACTGCTGTCAACTCCGATGTTGTCTCTGGTGTGCTCGCTCGTGGCTTACGTAACCTATCTTATTGCTAAACGTACGCAAACATTGAGGGCAGGTTAGCACACCATTGACATAATTATATGTTAAAGCCGCAGGTGTTCGTGCTTTGATCTCATCACGCTTGGCATCAAGCTGTATTCGCCGCTGAGATTCAAACTCGCTCACTTTTTTGTTGACGGTCGCTCTCCACTCGGACCGTACGGCAGCGCACTGTTCCCACCGCGCGGGATCTATGTCACACTTCTTTAAGTGCCGCTTCAGCACATCTTTGTACCTGAGAAGTTGACCACCCTGCTTCCGCTTGCCCTTCTCGAGTTCCGAATAGAAGATTCGCTGAGCGACACGTTGTTCTCCCATGCGCGAGACGTGCCCGCACCATCTGAGCTGACAACGCATGAGGTAGACCTCGATTCCACCTACATTCGCTCTGCGCAAAACTTCCGTATTGCGCACCCTATCAGACCACCGGATCTTCATGATCTTGCGCAAGCACCCGAGATGGAATCGATCCATCATGCGAATATGACAGCGGTAGGTGGTCCACGTCTCAGAGGAATACAAAATATTAGGCAGCACAACTGCCATATAAACAGAGATCTTTGTGGCACTAACACTTTGCCGGCGATGTATCTGAAACAGAGCCAGAGGTGAAAAGCGTGCTAAGTATAGACTTCAAAGTTATAAATGCATCTACTTGCAATAAGATGAAGATGTGGATATAATAAATAATTATAACAGGACAAAGAAATAAATAAATGGGATATCATGGCAGGTCAATTAAGATTTGTGTGGATATTACATAAGGGACGATAATATAGAATAGATAGCTACATTTAAATAATTACTTCAATATTTACCAATATATGCCCATAGTAATATTTACAAATATTTGTGATTAACACACAAATAAGTAAATAGTCTCGCCGTGGTTTGAACCCGGAGACTCAACCTATGTAGGCGGGGTCATACCTACATACATACATACATCATCAACCTATCTTATTACACGTTGAACGTACGCCTCTCCTATTAACTATGTGTATGTGTATAGACGCATAAGGAGGTAAATTCCCATAATCACCACGCTGGGCAAGCGGATTGGCGATCGTAGTAATGTGTCCACTATGATGACGCTGCTGCCATCATAAATCCTCCGTCAAAGAATGGTCAGTGACACTTCAATCCCTTCGTCGACTCTTACGACACCCGCGGGAAGAATTGGGGTGGTGACAAGTGTATACGAACTGCCGTCACGGCGGCCACGGTAGTTGACTGTACATAAAAACGGTAAAGAGTAGGTATCAAAATAATTTTAAATATGTACAATTTATGGAACATTCCTGTTGATAACGAATAGAGTAAATTTTGGCTGTCACATTTATAAAATATGATTTATGATATTATGGTTGCTCATGACATTGATTTAATCGTGTAGGTATGTACAGTCAAGGGCAAAAATATCTGTACACTTTTTTATTTATGTCTGCAGCATAAGGTTTAAAATCGTGTATATATTTATGCCCCTGACTGCACATAATTCTGTTACATAGTGAGCTACACAGTGAGTGAAATACTTATATTTTGAAGGATTATGGAAAATGCTTTAAATCAATTAAAAATTTGTACGTCCTTACGTCCAAAAGAGTTCTATTCCAATTTTAAAATCGTCGATTACATTTGTAATTTACTCGTTGTTGCACAAGACGCATGAATCATCTTAAGACTCGGTACTTCAAATCTTTATTTCTTATATCACTAAACCTCCATTTTCTCATCCATTCAGAAAATTAAAAATAATGACTCGCATTAATCCACATTCTAGGAAGCAGGAATTACGAACAATGTTCAATGGTAGAGGGTGACAAAGAAATGCCTCCCTTGTATAACAAGAGTTTGTTTGTGCTAATTAGGTTGCCCTAATGAATACAGGGCGGTGTTCATCCGTAGTTGTCTGGGTAATTAACAGCTGAGATAGGAAATATTAATATTTATAAGGCCGGGGTCGAAAGCAAAATTTCGTTATACGTTTTAACTAGAACCCGGTGATGAATTTTACATACGTATTACGTTTATACGCTCGGGCTTAAAATTGTTGCTTTTTCTCGTGATTAATATTCATTTTATTTTATTAATTTGATTACATTAGTCCGTCAGTAGACAGTGTTTGTCTCTCATGAGTAAAAAAGACAAATTTTGTACATCATTATTAAATAAATTAGGCTGCATGGTGAATTATTATTTGGCACCACCCAAACTCTTCCCGTGGGAGTTGTAAGAGGAGACAAAAGGATTGAATCGCTGACTATTCTTTTCACAAAGATAACGGGCAGGAGCATCATCATAATGAATATTGCGATCGTCAAGCTGCTTGCTTAGTGCGGCAATTAAATATGGGCATATGTTCATACGTATAAGTAATAGGAGAGGCCTATGTCCAGCAGTGGACTGTAATAGGCTGATGATGTGATGTGAAGTAAGCCAAAATAAATATAAATATTCGGTCTTTAAAAAGCATGGCCCGGTCATAAACCCTAAAACAAATTACAATGTCACTTTTTTGACACTGAAAAAAGTGACATATTAATAGGAATTTGAGAATTATAACTAACGTGATACTCAAACATATTTAAATATTTATCAAACGGGTTAATCATATAATTTAAATTACGTGAGTAACCCGTTTGATAAATATTTAAATATATTAACAGGAATATTAGAACTGAAATACGATGCCAAACCGAATTAAAATATGTACCCACGATAAAAAAAATAATCATCTGCTACCTACCTATACTGTTTTATCCCCAAATCCGAAATTAAACCGTAGGAAACAGGACGATCTCAATTCCGTAACATTGAGCGGTTATTTGTCGCATAAAATCTCACACCGTTAAACTTGATATTATGTTTATTGCCGAAACAAAAACAAATCGTTTTATGTTCAAATTTAAATTTTAGTTCCCTAAGGGCGCGAGACCCCGGTTGTAATAAGATGTTTTTATTACACCGGCCCTAATAAGCGGACACTGCCTGTTAGCAAACAATCTCGCCCTATTCCCTAATTTTATACTTATATCCGGGTAAACGAATAAGAAACAAAGATATTAAGTTGGAAATCTCTGTACCTACTTTTAATAATGATTCTGTAATGCACACTTTTTTTTTGTTTATACGTTTTAGTATGAAATGATCATCATCATAAAGCTAGCTAGGCTCTTAAGTTTATGATGCAATTTCCACGCTTCTCTTTCCTGGGCTTTCTCCTTGACTACTAGGTACGACACTACCGTGCACCTTTTCTTTTATTTGGTCCATACACGGTGGTCCAAACATTGACGTCAAAAAATTTTTTTTAGATTCCTCACGTCATGAGCTATCAGAATATACCCCATGCATGTTTGCCGATTTTTTGTAGTTTTCGAGTTATGAATTTTTGAAAAAAATTTTTTGAGAAATTCTGGAATGAAGAAATTTATTAATAAAAAAAAACTGTTGGGTTTTTTAACTAGTTTCTTTTTGTAAAAGTATTACTACAAATAAAGCATTTACTGACAAAAAAATTAGCATCCTCGCTTTGATACAAGTAGGATAAAAAAATACCAAATTCAAAATTTTACGCTAAAAACGCATCAAAATAGCATTAATGTAACGTAAATAAAAAATAAAACATATTCCAAGGAATTTTCGTATTCTAAAGACCGCCCTAGACCTTGAGTCTTCGTAAAAGCAAAAAAAAGAGATACTTAATAATGAGGATTATTCGGAGTAGTCAGTCAAATAAACGTAAAAAACTTAAAATTTTAAAGTAGTAAAAAATTACTTGAATAACTACACAAATTGAGTTTTCGTGGTATTTTTTGTCTTTGTTTATTGATAAGAACAACAAAACAGATGAAATTTTACTTTATTTTTAAATTAAAAATTTAGAAGTTTTTTTAAGTTTATTTGACCGACTACTCCGAAAAATCCTCATCATTACGTATCACTTTTTTTTTGCTTTTACGAAGGTTTAAGGTCTAGGGCAGTCTTTAGATTACCAAAAATCCTTGGGATATGTTTTATTTTTTTTATTTACGTACATTAATGCTACTTTGATGCGTTTTTAACGTAAAATTTTGAATTTGGTATTTTTTATCCTACTTGTATCAAAGTGAGGTCGCAAATTTTTTGTCAGTAAATGCTTTATTTGTAGTAATATTTTTACATAAAGAAAATATTAAAAAAAACCCAATAGTTTTTTTTATCAATAAATTTCTTCATTCCAAAATTTCTCAAAAAATAACTCGAAAACTACAAAAATCGGCTAACATACATGGGGTATATTCTGATAGCCCATGACGTAGGGAACCTAAAAAAATTTTTTTGACGTCAAGGTTTGGACCACCCTGTATAGGCCCTCCTTAGTCTTCATCTCTGTCTCCTTCCCTCAACTTTTCCTTCTATTATAATTTTTAGATACTCGTCGTGCCGTAACAAGTGTCCAATCATTCTCCCTCTTCTGTTTTCTATTGTTTTTAAAATACACCTGCCCTCCTTCACCATATTTAGCACCTCCTCGTTTGACTTCTTTTCTGTCCAGCTAACTCTTTCCATTCTTCGCCAAGACCACATCTCGAATGCCTCTAGTCTATCTCCATCTTTCTGAGTCATTGTCCACGTTTCCATGAAATGATTATGAAAGTATAAATGTAGTTTTATTTTAATACTGTTAACACATTGAGCGCGGAGAACTCCCGAGGAGAGTTCTCTGTGGGTAGTCCATTTTCGCTACAAAGCGGAAAAATCACGGGATCGGCTACGAGCGTAGCGCGTAGCACTCGTCTGCAATGAAAGTGTTAAGTAATGCAATAATGGACATTTACACAATATTATAACACTCATGTTGTTCAATTTAAAAACGCAACCGTAATTTTATGCTGTTATCAAGCGTTATATCTTGTTTATTAGTGTATTTTTGATTCTTAAAACGTTTTAATGCCACAAAGAGAACATATAAAAATATTAACCATTTTTATTAAAAATCTTACGATTAATTGAAAAATAGATTTTTCGCCTTTAAATAAAGCTACGAGTATATTCTGTTTTAAGGATTATAATCAGAACTACCAACCACGTGAGTACCTATAATGAGGGTGAGGCAAAATTATAATACAATTATAATATAATATAATTTCTCTTCTTATCTGAATATATAATATAATTATATATTCAGATAAGAAGAGAAATAGGTTTTCAAACAAGTTTCAATGATAAGTACTTAAATAAATAATTAATATGAAATTCAATATTTGATATGTTATCCTTTGTTTCAGTTCATATTATATTTAAGTAAAATCTGATATTTAGTTCTAATCCTTCAATATAATATAGAACCAGGTAATATTATTAATATATGTCCCGGAATGATTTTTTGCATTTCGACCTAGTTCGATGACAAACTCATTAAAGACGTGAGTTGTCATAACTAAGCGAAGACATAAATAATAACATGTTTAGTCTAGGCAAGGGCAATATTTGTGTATTTATTTATCACAAATATTTGATTCTTGGTTATGGCTGTCTATGTATTTCTATGGATCTATCTGTTATATATATCGTATATAACAGATAGATCCATATATATACAGATAGATCCAATAAGCACCTTTGCCGGTTTTTCGGTTTTCAGTTCAAAATCAATGTGAGCGCATTCTCAAAATATTAAAATATTCAATACAACTGGGGAAACAGCCAAGTCAGCAAATATGTAGAGAATACCTTTAAATGGCATTTTCCAATAACAGTCTCAGTTAAGTGCATTATGGCACCGCCGCGGCCACTAGAGTTCTGAAATGGAAACCAAATATCTGGAGTATTAGAAATAATTCTAGCAATACCCGTATCAAATTCTCTCTTATTCATTCGAAATAATATTCTAGAAAAGTTAAAGTATTTATGGACTTTTAGAAAACCTAAAGATTTTTTTTATTCGTGTAAGTTATATTAATGTGACTGAACTGTATTTGAGTATTCTTTTCATTTTTCATTTATTTAATTAAAAAATAAACAATAATAATAACAAATCTAATATTAAATATCTAGATAAAAAATGCATCTTAAAATAAATTTTGTTTAGATGAATTTCATTTTGTACATAACATGTGTTTAAATTTTATAAAACATAATATGAATAAATCTCGCATTTAAATTATACATTGTTTTATGCATAAACAATAGTACATTACTACCGAGGCCGGGAAGTGACTGGTTGCCGGCCGAATATATGTAGACGGCCGAGCGAAGCGAGGCCGGATAGTATTCGGACGGCAACCCGTCGCTTCATGGCCGAGGTATGTATAATACTTTTCTAAAAACATGCAATGAAATGAAACAAAAAATGTATCTTCTTTCTAAGAAATTATAAGTCAACTACATAACTAAGTCTTTGAAACACAACAAAAGTCAAATTCGACACCAACACCTAATTTTTTTTTAAGACTGACCTGTTTGAAAGTTGCAAATTTTTACTTTTATAAAGCGGTATTAGACGACGCGGTCGGTTGGGTCCAATTAATCACATGTGATCGGGGCCGACGGATCGCGCAGTATAATACTGCTTTTTAACCGACTTCAAAAAGGAGGAGGTTTACAATTCGTCGAAATCTTTTTTTTTTTTTTATGTATGTTCCCCGATTACTCGAAGACGCGTGGACCGATTTGAAAAATTCTTTTTTTGTTTGAAAGGGTATACCTTCTAGTTGGTCCCATTGTCACCAAATCCAGATCTGATGATGGGATCCTGGAGAAATCGAGGGAACTCTTCAAATGTTGTAGGCACACATGACATTTTTCATTTATTTTCCAAGACTAATCAAGTATTTGCATCTAGTCATGAACATCTTAAGTTGGTGATCTGATGATGGAAGGTACAACTCCTTAGCAATTAGGAGTTGGGGGATAATTCTTTAAATATAACATATTTCGTGTATTTTGGAAGCTATTTGAGTATTTGCCTTTAGGTGGTCATCCTTTCATATTGGTGAGCTGATGATGTAAGGTACAACTCCTTAGAGATTAGGAGTTGGGGGATAATTCTTTAAATATAGCATATTTCATATATTTTGGAAGCTATTCGAGTATTTGTCTTTAGGTGGTCATAGTCTCATGTTGGTGAGCTGATGATGAAAGGAATAACTCCTTAACGATTAGGGGTTGGAGGATCATTCTTTGTATATAACAAATGTCATACATTTTCGAGATCTATTCAAGTGTTTGCTTAGTAGTTATGACATGTTGGTTAGCGGTTAGTGATTCTTTAAATAATATTGGCATGCTAAGTCTTTTACCTTTGAAATTGTTGTTGTATTCATATAAGTTCGCCAGTTCAGGTTTTATGGCCTACTACAGTGCAGTACATTCTAATTATAAGTATTTAGAGCATACTGAATAACGATTTTATATTTACATTACTAAAAAGCAAAAAATAAAATATTTTAAAAATAAAAATAAAACCGCCTTCAAAAATTCGCCCGAACTAAAATGTAAAAAATAATTTTGAATCCTACTACTTAGGATTTCCTACCCAAACCTTTAAACCTTTTACCATATTCATTGAAATAAAATATTATGGCTAGGTACCCTACAAATTTCTTAGAAGTCGGTGCCAAGCCAAATAAATTCACTTCGCGAGTAAGTACTTATATGTATTTGATAGTGCTTTGTAACTTACTGTCACTCCGGTTATGCTGTCATCAAAATGACTGAGGCAGACCATTCTGTTGATAAAAGCGTAATCGGAGTGACAGTAAGCTACAAAGCTCTATCTAATATATACCTATGAACGTAGTTGGCTTGGCACCGACTTCTAAGAAATTTGTAGGGTACCTAGCCATAATATTTTATTTCAATGAATATGGTAAAAGGTTTAAAGGTTTGGGTAGGAAATCCTAAGTAGTAGGATTCAAAATTATTTTTTACATTTTAGTTCGGGCGAATTTTTGAAGGCGGTTTTATTTTTATTTTTAAAATATTTTATTAAATATTATTTTGAGTAGTTATTGTACATTTATTTTAAATTATATAATATAAATACCTAATTATAACTGCAAAAAATTGCCAGTCATTTTTTTTAATACTAATATTACTTACAGATAATTATTGGCTAAAAGCCAAGATGCCAGGTCACAGCCCTATGTCAAATGAAAATTAAAAAAGAGGCACTTGCCGGCCTAGGCCGGCAACGAGGTACTTCCCGGCCACTTTTTAGGCACGTAACTACAACATTTCATTGCATGTTTGAGAAAATGATAATTTATTCACTCAATGTCACAATACAAAAAAAATGTTGTTGAAAAAAAAAAAACCTTTTTAATAAAACATGCCCCAGAAGTAAAAATATTTACATTTATACAGTGTAGTGGTATTATCCAATGTTATATTAAATGGCATCGAAGAAAGAAGCAGATACCTTCCAAATATCTTTATTAAACTTAAATTTACTTTAGAAAGTGAAAATTTCCATTTAATTAAGCAGGCAGGTATCCTCTTTGTATCAACTTCGCTGCTTAAATCAGACACCGAAAATGAAGCCAAGTGAGCATAAATTCAACATTAATATTGGCACCGCGTATATTATAACTGCATTATCTGCTTAATATTCATGAGCAACAAAGTTCCGCAAGTGAAACGGGTGACGAATTCCGACTTACCGCATCGAGTTCGAGTCGAGTTCCATGAATATGTAGTCACGCGAGAGCGCCATCTTGCCTACTTGAACTGAAAATGTTCTTGATATGAGATATAATAAAATTATGACGAGATACCAAGTTTTTCACTTTGTTCGAAAACGGTGCTAATCCATTTGATTGTGATTTACCATTGATTGTGATTGCATAAGGTCATGCTTTAGGTGATATTCAGATGAAAAACAGACGAATAAATTTGTTCATATTTAATATTTATTTTATTTATTTGTTGGTGTACGTTTTATTAAAACTTTTGAAGAAAACTAGCTCAATTTGGCAATTTAAATATTGTGATAAAAAATTAAAAAGCATTTATTGTTTACAATATTATGGTTACACTTGTAACCATATTGTTGGAATCTCCAAGTAAGTAAAAGATTTACTTGTAGCAGGAGATCCTGCTCTTCCTACTAAAGTTACATTCATAGTATCCAAAAGTTATATATACAATTACCAAACTATATTTTAACATTATTCTGATGAAGGTAGATACATATATTACATATATCAAACGTCCACCACTGGCAGTTGCCCGTAGACTATGAACCCTGTAAAATGTCGGAACGCCGGGATGTACCTAATTAGATTAATTAGTATACATGAAATAATCAATTATTATAATTTTATTTTATGAATAACTATCTTGGTAGCCCAAGAAAATATTTTTTTAATTAGCTAAAAAAAGGAATTTCTCATCTGTCATGTCATCATCTCTGAAAGTAAGTCGAATCCAAGAAAGTTTAAGGATACTATTAAAGGTTAGCAGCTCATAAGAAGGAGAAAGTTTATGGATACTACTAAAGTAGAGGCATCGTAAGAAGTCGTTTTTGACGTTTGTTTGCACATGAAGTTCTGTAAATGTTCACAGATAGTATAATGGAGCAAATGTCAAACTTCATTGTTGCCTGTACGGAATAGTGATGTTACTACTGTTGCTGCAATTTACCGATACGTCAATCGAAATAAATAAGTAGGTAAACCTTTTTTATGGAGGTACGAATAATTGCTATAATAGTAGGTATGCACATATCGTCAGTTGTAATATGAATTAATGTAACCACCAAATGACGACTTTTCAGGAGGGCCATAAAACGAAATGGACATTTATAAAGTAAGATGTATCTTTTTAGTTAATTATCCTATTGAAATGATGTTTATCTTGTTTGTTTTATTTTTGAGAGGTCTATTTGATAGACAGTTACTAACTGCGACCACACTTATAGTTCAGGAAATGGCTGGTGATTTTTGGAAACCTTTACATAAGTTAATAAAAAAAGTAGAAACCTAATAAAATGGCAAAGTTTTTGTTAACGTATTCGACATTTTTTCTAGATATCAATATTTTATATACACCGTTCGTTCGATAGAGCAGGAAATTTGCAGTCGAACGGTATACTTAACTCAATTTCGTCAGCCCGTGTGCCCGGTGGATACGCGGCTTTACAGACTGTGTTGAACTTGACAACCCGAAAAATGTCAAAATTGTTGTAAAATCACGTACCTACAATTTTATTTTTCGTATAACAGTAACCCCATTTTCATTTAAAAAATCGTACTCATCATTTTATGACTAAACGTAATTTGTGAAAGTGGTTGTTAGATTCAATCACACAAACATAATTGTGTCAATATATGTTTTGTTTTTATTTTATTTACAATGTACTGATGACTCGCATGCGAGTCACGGCCATGCGGAAGCGTTGAATCATGACCCATACGTTGAGTCCTTGGCCCTGAATGAATCAGGTTCAAGTAAAACGTAATCCCGCTTACGGAAGCTCTCGCTAGCAGAGGTTGTGGATCATATTTTAAAGACAAACGGGTCTTAATCGCGTAAACTTACGTTTACTATTTAAAATATGAGTGATAATCGTGAAAGTTTAAATCAATATAGAGGTTGTGGATGGTATGAATTTTGCTTAGAGGTCACGTCCTATCCGTCCTATAAAAAATCCTACCTAAATGCGACTTTACGTCATTATGACGTCTCCGGCACCAAAATTTCGATGCCTGCTAATGATTCTAAGTAAGATTACCAAACACTTTTTTAATTCGGATTACCTAACACTTTTTTAATGGCAAGTACCTACCAGATCTAACGCCCTTTCGCACTTGACTGAAAATTTTACGACGATAAAATCGAGCGTTTCACAACACTATTGTGAGCTGTCAAAAACGACTTCTTACGATGCCTCTACTTTAGTAAAGGGTTACTGCAAGCATATTCGCACATTGGATAGGTTTCATCTCAAGTGCTTTCGAGGTATTATGAACATTGAACATCTCTTGGGCGGACCGTGTTCCAAATACGGTAGCTCTACGACGCGATATCGCTACGCCTATATTCTGATGATACGACAGCTCCGATAGGGCAGGCAAGTTTCCCAAATGTCCGAAGAAAGAGTTGCTAAGCGCATCTTTCACTCAAAGTTGCAGGAAGGCCAGCAAAATTAGGGCGACCAATTGCTCCGGTATAAGGATGTGCTGTAGCGGCAGATGCGGAGTTGCGTCATGGAACCTTCCCAATGCGAGAATTTGGCCCAAGTTCAACCTAAATGGAGACGTATGGTACATTATAGTCTCAAGATGCAGCCAGAAATAATAGCTCACCTCAAAGTTTGCCGACAATATCGCCATACTCAATACTCATACCCCCCGGTATCCAAGAGAAGACAGTGCAGATTGCAAATGGTTTTAATGTAATATATATTTGTCTTTTTACCCATTGTGAAATGGAACGGTACAAACCCAAGCATTTAGAGTACAAGCTTATAGCCAAATCACTTGATAAATAAATTGTTTTCACAATTTATACTATTGCATCCATACTCGTGTCTTATATACACGGTAAAACATAAGTCGTGAACATAAATACGAACTTGAAGTTGTTTTTAGAGTTAAGAAAACGTATTTCTGATCTAATTGTATTCTTTACCCTGTATATGTCTATTGTTCATTTGGATTCCACACTTCAATTACAGGGGTTGAAATTTTTAAAGTTCCTAGTATTCAAATAAACAAGAACATGTATAAAAATTAAGCTGCAAGGTAGGTACTGTGTTACGCAAAGCTCGATGTAAATGATCTGCTCAAAATGTTAACAAAATATTTTTATTTCAACATGGCGATGGACGGTTATTAATGTGAAAACACAATATTATTGTTTAACCTATGCAAACAATAAGCGGACTTTATTAAATTTTAGCCTCCGTTTCATCGCTTGTTTATTAATTTAGTAAAATTATTGTAGTGCAATATAAGTCGGCGGAAAATCGCATTTCTTTTCAGTGTTTTTAGCGAACATTTTGTTTATCAATTTAGGTGCACTGGAATTATTCTCCACCTAGTTGAATAAAATTCCTGTAAATATATTTTTGGCACTTAAACCATATTTATATCTTTGTGTGACCTTTTCTATTCAAGTACACTAGTAAGTTATAGTTATAGAAATATAAATAAAATACGATCGGAAGTAATTGTTAGCTAGTATTAGTACAGCAAAATTAAAGCAAAATTACGCATCTTCGTGAATTTTTACTAATGAGTTATCATTCACCTTAAACTTTCAAAGGTTGTGTTTATACACTTTTAGCCTGGCATTTTATCACCTCCACATTAAACTTCTAGGTATTTCGGGAATTCTAAATCAAGATGTTCTAACAGGATGACAAAATAAACCAAGAAATGAATGTCAACTGTAGATACGAACGAAAGCAGAAAAAGGTTTTCCACAAGTATTTCAAGATTTAAATTAAGGCTTTGCCGAAGCCGGGTGCTATCAACTAAATAAAAATCAATAACGGAATCGATGGTGAGTTTCTTTTTCACAATCCATTTGCTCCGAGGACGTAGTGCTTTCTCAAAGGGATCTGTTCGGTCCTTATTTCAAGTTCCTTTAGGGCCACACTTGAGGAACAGCGAACCGCCTTTAGGGCCCCGCTTCCGCCCTTCCGAGAAATGCCCAAGATAAGAGAGACGTTTTGGCGCCATTCATGTTTATGGCAGGGCAAATGGCCCTAGAATACTGCGTACTTATTATAAACAAGTACTTATACAATATATTTAAAGAGTGTTGGGACGAGATTGAAAATCTACATTTTTTCGAAGATGGAAATATGTTTTGTTCTTTTTACTTAAATAAGGATGAATATATTATGTTGAAACAAAACTTACCCAATGCCGCGCGGCCCAATTAGGAACTTGTTGGCTTATGAATAAGACTTCCCGGGAACTACTGAAATTCGATAATAGAGTTTCGAATAATCTAACTGACACAAGCCAATCTGCGGTATAGTTTTCATACTAATACAATATAATATTATGTTACAAAATGAAACAGTAACATCTTGCACAATTTGAAACAAGAAATCCGTATTATACCGACTTAAAAATTGTCATTTGTTTTAATGGAATGTAATGAAAAATAGCAAGCTAGCAGCTCGTACTAAGAATTCATTGTTATTTTGGATTGTGAAGGGGACGGGGGCTGTTACTTTATTTTACAAAACGTAGTCTTCGTAAAATTTTATGGGGCCCCGGTTGAGAGAGGGTGTCGCAGCGATGGTCATTAACAACCTACCTATACGAACGATGCGTTCCAGTCGCGGCCAAGGCTACCTTCCAAGTCGTTGCTTTCAATTACGTTCCTAATTCTCAACAGTCTAACTACCAGCAATAAGTTTCTATTAAAACGACTATAGTGCCTTTAAAGCGAAATTATTAAAATATGTTGCTTAATCCTCGAGCGCAATGTTCCAATGGGACTTGCGAGAGAGAGAGTTTAGGGGGTAGTTATAGTATTTTTTTGCTAATGTTAATGGAACAAATATTTTCTATAAGAGTCTATTGTTTTACCTTTGTATCATAATTAGGGTTAGGATTTTGGTGGCATTTATGGAACAGAGAGCAGTGGAGTCGAATTTACAATATTTTTTTACTTGAATAAACGATTAACTTATAAAATAATAACGAAATAGTGTTTAGTTCTAGCTGGATTTATCAATGAATTTAAATAAATAACATGGATTTTATTTTTGAGAATCTAGAAAAATGTTAATTTTCAATAAAAATGTTGATAAATGTGAAAATGTATTTATTTTACTTTCAAGGTTCTAGTTTTCTCGGAGCCCATAAATATTATATAATAATCATAAGCTATATTATAAAAAAAGATTGAACCTTATGTCATAGGTAGTCACATATTAATACAATAAAATTATTAAATACTTAAAATGGGCGAAACCCTGTTAAAAAGAATATATTTATGTATTATTTTTGATTAATTAATTATTCAATCAATCATAAACAATTTAAGCAACGACTACACTGTTCTCTGTTTACCTAATGCCACCAAAATTCCTAACCCTAATCATAATTAACCGTGTGGTGACGGCAGTAATAATACATTTATCACCATCCCAACTCCTGCGGGTGTCGTAAGAGTCGACTAAGCGATTGAAGTGTCACTGACCATTATTTGATATAAGATTAAGTACTGCGATCGCCAATCGCCCAGCGTGGCGATTATGGGCATTTACCTTCTAATGCGTTTATATGCATAGTTAATACGTCCAGCAGTGGACTATCATAGGTTGATAACGATGATGATGATCATAATTAGTGACGAGTTTTCATCATCATATTGTTTCAGAACGCAAGAGGTAACTTTTTATGATCGACAAGAAAGGATTCGATTTTAGATGTTCGGTAGCGCAGATAGGTAGCACTACGCCAATGTACATAGGTATTTATTATGGTATGAATTATTGTAGTAATCTGAATCTATGAAATACGAGCAGCATCATTGTGAAATATATGTAAATACGATAGGTAACTAAATTGTTTGATATAAACACATTTCGTCAATAAAAACGATAGCATATTTGAAGAATGTAGTTACGAAGATAATTCTTCTTTATACATTCAGAAGAATAAGTAATACGTCGAGGATTTCTCTCAAATTTATCAGTTATAATTTATGATGTAAAATTTTTGTAAATACATGAAAATGGCTGGTTAAAAAAATGTTCCCAAATCGTGCTTGCAAGGGACAGTTCATGAGTAAAATGGATTTAAAATTCATTGCTACTAAAATCCTCTTAAACTTTTACGCTGTATTCATGTATTAATTTCACTGAGAGAAAAATATGTAACCGTTACAATAACACAGCACACATTACACAATATGTATACAGATGGCAGTACCAAGGACAGGCGAATTCGTGTCCCGTTTACGGCCAGTCCTATGGGGCACTTACCAAACAAACTTTTTGTTTTATCAAATTGGTAAATCTCATTTTTTGTTTTATTACCATAAACCTCTCGAGATTTATAGCTGGCCGTTTTGAATTAATTTCGCATTTATAACAAACACGCTTCGTGGATTTTCACTTAGTTGTAGTTAGGATTGAGTCGAAATTAATGTTCGTTCGGAGCTCCGATGAAGTGCAAAACATTGCCGTAAATTAGACCCTGCTCAAAGTAGTAATTAGTATACTATTACTACGCTTGTTATCACTAGCTAAATCGAGTTATTAAACTATCTGTGCAACGTTTCATTTACTTCTGTTTGATGTTTACTCATAGAGGCGTCACGTTGAAGGCAAGGTAAATGGCAAGATAGGTAACTACATACGATGTGACGAAAATTTGCAATTCTTGCTGGGAATAGGCTTGTCCCTTCCCATCTCTTGGGAATCCCTTCCAATCGTCTTCTAAAAAAATTATTATTTCTTACTAATTATAGATACTTAAAAAAAACAATAATTATTAGAAACATTTTAATTCTAGAACTGTAACTTACGTGAGACTCTAACATATTAAAATATTATCGAACCGGGTTACTCACGAAATTTTAGTCGATGACTGCTGGCCATGTTTTGACCCATTAAGAGTACCCTCGGTCAAAGACCATCGCCTGTTGCCAGTACCCGTTTTTAGCAGGGCACAGGACCCCAGTGCACGTCGGGCTTTGACTGAGGGTGCTTCCGACGAGGACCTTCTTAATGGGTCGAAACATGTCGAGCAATTATCGATTACATGAAGAGACCGGTTCGATAATATTTTAATAGGTACGGTTATAGCAAACTCCGAGGCAAGGTAACTTGACAAAGGCTTTCGAAACAACAAAGTTCGAACATTCTATTGTGCAATAAAACAGTTTCAAGATTCTGATGACACAAATAGATACGAACGTACGTAAGGTCGCCTTCCCTGAAGCTAACCGCACATACTCGCAGCTTAAGCGACCCATAATGAAGATTAATGACGATGAAACACATATTTGTTACTGTAGACACTATTACCCTCACTAAATGCCACACTTAACGTCCGACTGCAAATTGTTTAAAGAATGTATTAGCATTCAATTTAAATGTATAAATAGTTTATCGTAACAAAACTCATCTCTATCCATTATTTTATATCCATCAGTCGAATGCTGAATACTCTGATGATATTTGCTTTGCTAATTACTACTTAATGTAATTTTACTGTTTTTTTTATAAATTACATAACTTTACACGAGTACGTAAACGAAACATGCACATTCGAGTTCATAAATTATGTTTTAAATTTTTGCTTATTGTATTTTCAATGCACAATTATATGTATATTGATGAACTTGACGATCCTACCTGCGTGTATTTTTTTCATAAACACAATTTTTGCATAGAGTCCTTCAGGTTCCTTTACCCGAAGGGTAGAACCTCATAAATCTTAAGAAAATGCTTACAAAAATGTTATAGTAAAACTACTGACCCATAATGGAAAAGGATAACAATTCAAACTTACATCAACTGGACATTTGTATTCTTACGGCGTCCTCACACGAAATCAACGAAGTCATAGCAAACTATCCTTATCCCTCGGAAGTGTCGTGTCCCTTTGTATCCGTAACAGTCGTAATCGAGTGCCGAGTCCGCGGCTAACGACTGCTTGATTAGAAGTAGGCATTAACGAGAGGCCGAGTGCCGGAGCTAAGACAAAAGTGCTCTGCAAGCAATTTGGGAATAAAAGGCTAGTCTAGAAAATTGTGCACTCATCAAACAAAATTAAGCCTAAATGTTTCATGCTTAAATAGATTTAGATTAGATTCATTCATCATCATCATCGTAGTATGAACATAAACATATGATCTCAACATTGATAATTTGAACGGACTATAATAAACCATTTGGACATAAGTAATGTAGAAACTGAAAGAAACACTACCTACCTTTACATTTGTGTGGCTTACTTTATCTACTTATACCAACTAGATTCCTTAACTTGTGTTCTAATATGACTACCGTAGCTACCAACTCAAGCATCATGTCTTGATTTCTTTTTACGCTATTTTGAATGCTATTAGGTACTTACACTTACACTAACTTTTGTAACCACTAGGTAAATAGTTTTGTAACCACAAAACTATTTGTATATCGTATTACATATTTTTACATCTGTGTTCAGAATCTAAGATTATACGAGTACATTTTGATTAAATTTAGACAGTAAAATATTTGTTGCAAAATATTAAATATGTCTTCTAGTCGCAAGCACCTAATATCCACGTAACGCGCACCACTCTTTCCCTGCTCCAGCAATAATATCTAATCCACTTAACCGACCCTTATCGGCGAAATCCATTTCATTACTTCTCTTATAAACGCTGCATTAAATCCAGCAGAGCATCGAGAACCTATAAACTAAAACATTGTTGCAAATCCGTGCCCGAAATTACTTCCCAGTGTCGACGGGTATGAGGCGGTTCGAAATCATTTATCTAAAAGCCGCTCCCCTCTGTCATCAAAACTAAATCAAGTAGGGCGAGGAACATAAACTCGACCGCCCTTGCAGTTAGATAAAATGTAAAGGGAAGTTTGATTCACTCGTGTGACACCGTGCGCGTACTTCCCCGCCGGCCCCGGCCCCGCGACAGACCTTCGAAACGACGTCTTTATGCTTTAGCTATCTCTCTATTTGCCTACGACTCATATCACATATCTCAGGGTAGAGGGCACTTAGCGGCACGATATTGGAAAACTCAACCTCTCTTCAGGATTCCAAAGATCAAAATCCGTTCAATAGGCAGGTACAATGATACTCACGAATGTTATCAACGTTATACAAATAAAGTTTCAATATGGTAACCGAATTCAATCATGCCAGCTGGGCAGCAATATATTACATGACAAAATATATAGGTTAAAACTAATTATATTTATGTAATACCTAAAAATGTGTTCCGAAGAAACAGTATTATACTATTCTCAACAATTCATATTCATATTTTGGTGTATTCCGTAATTAGTTTTTTAATTTTGCTAACAGCAAAGCAAGGAATTAGAGTCTGAAAAAAGACATTTGGGAGCGTCTAAGCGGGCAAATATTGTCGGCGAGGTCTAAGGTGGAGGTTCATTCCGAGATGAGCGCCGCGCGGGCGCGGAGGCTAGCATCTGGGCCGGTAATTAAGCGCATCTGCCTACGTTCAATTTTGAAACGCGGTGGATGAAAGTTGCCCCTCGCGCCTTCGGGTCCATTTGAGAGGGTACAGCAAATTGCTAAACTTTCAATTAAAGAGTTGTTATTCAAACCGCTTCCGGTTCCTCGGCGGAATTATATTTTATTTCACAACGCGAAACTTGTTTACTGCTTTTACTCAGCTACGATTCCACAAACGGTGGAGGCGTGGGAATCTATTAACAACTGTCCAATTTGAGTAATTTCTCAGATCGCTTAAACGTTTGAAAGTTTGAAGTTATTATTATCTATTGGGCATGTTAAAATGAAGGATATTAATTTTTGTTTCAGTGCTCGTTGCCGGCGGCGCGCTTTCAGCTCGATGCGCGTCCGGAAAGGGAGAAGGGAGCATGCTGCTGCATCTCTTGGTACTTAGCACCGCCCTCGCGGCAGCTACCACCGGGAAACACGGTGAGTCCTTATCGGTGCTTTATCACACACCCTCTCCAACGCTTTGCTCCGTGAAGGAAGACAGATATAAACAGCACAACGTAACTTTACACCATAAATCGTTATCATCAAATTTAACATCTCCAAGGAGCGGGCTGGATAAAGTCGAACCCGGCTCCCTGTTTAGGTAATAATAACCACCCAAGTTGGTAACTTAACAAAATTTTCGTGTAAAATTTGCGTAAACCTTGCGGGGCTTGTTCACTTTTTCTGACTTTTCTTTAGATTATCCCTTACGCGGTTAGGCCGTAACTCAATTTATTAAAATGAAACGTTTCTTCGTTTCACCTGTTTCTAAAATAATTCGAGCGAAAGCGATTACTACAGAATTTTTTTTAATAAATTTGTTAAACTGTTTGTTTGTGGTAGGCATTACATTGTATATTTAATGCAAAATATCGTTTGTTTTCAAACTCATACCTAGGTTATTTTTTTTTCTAGGCTACTTTCCAAAGGTTTTTCATATTTACATAGTGCATTTCAGGTACAATCGTCAGCTGATAAAGATATAAATCTGAACGGCCCCGAAACCATAACAATAGAGGTCTGCTCAGATATTTGTTAGCACTCCAGCCACTCTAATAATATATAATTATCTGATACCTAACTACTACCTACTGAACCAACTTAGTAGTTTCTTAAGTTGAAAATCTACAGCGTGTGTATTTTATACGGGCGAATAATTAATCCAGGCATTATTATGCCAGATATGTCAGATATTTCTGACCCTACGAATCGTATAAGATAATAATTTCGTTAACTTTTGTTGATAATTAGATGTAATGATTTTTCTAAAGTGCAACCCTGCATGCATGAACATGACACTCGTATGACGTTTAGATACTTACTTATGTCTACGTTAATTAATGTGGCTACCAGTGAATGCAATACATTGCGTGCTCAATTATTTTCTATGACAAAAAAAAAATTCTGTAAACAGGTTCCCTAGGTCCGATAGTAATCGCCATTAAAATATTCGTCATTAAAATATTTCAATTCAGTTATTTTTGAAAGTATAACTAGACTAGTTAGTATGCACATGAAGGGTCCACGGAAAGAATAATGTCTAGTCAATTCAAATTACAGAAGGAAAAACCACCTTACTTTTAATAGAATAAGATGTGGATTTGCCCTAATTTTTTAAAGTATTGGTCATGTTTTTTCCGTGGTCCCTTTATATACATAACCAATATACATGTCTTATAAACAAGGAGCGGAATCCTTCATAGCAAAAATCAAACTGTCAGAGGGATTGAACGAAGTGTTTTATCGACTATCGATAAACAAAATTGTACTCAATGAAACATCGTTAAAATAATGTTATTAGGCTTTTGGGTATATACGAGTGAGTGACAGTGACATAATTAATAATGTTTTTTTTTTTTTTGAAAAATCACTGTCTACCCATAATGTTTTGAGCAACATGTGTATAATCATTGTTCAATTAACTTTAAAACTCATTTTAAAAAATGTGTATTCCATTTCTGATTAACTTTTCATACTTTGTTCCTTATTAAAATAATTTGAATGACAGTGGCATAGAACAAAATAATGATGTCCCTAATAATCTGCCGCGACTGTAGAATACGTACACCTAAAAGCCTGATTACGATAAATAAAAATAAACGACGAAAAGTGTCATTATTTATCGATAGTCAATAAAACACCTCGCTCAATCCCTCTGACAGTTTAGTTTTTGCTATGAAGAATTCCGATCCTTGCTTATAAATATCTCGACCTGAGAGGCATAAGGTCGGTTTTGTGGGTATGAGATAGGGTAAAATCACCAATAGATGAACAGTTAAGCAACTTTCCCAACTTTAAATATTCTTTTCTATATGATGTAACTCATATTCATCAATTTTTATTTTTTTATATGATTCCGCATTCAATTGAGTTTAGAATAAGTTATTTTCTTGCCTCGTATAAAACTTCAGTAATTTTATAAAAATTATTATATTAAAAAAGGACCCAAATTCACCAATAGTTGAACAAAGTGCCATATCACTGAACAATTTGACCCCAATAGATGAACCAGCATAATTGCAATATAGCGAGACCAATATATGAACGCTAAAAATCCAATAGATGAATAGAGCATAGCAAAAACGTTGATTTCTTAGATAAATTAATTGTATTTAACCTTAAGAACCTTCTTTTAATGAAATATAAATACTGTGTACATTGTGTAACAATCAGATCTCTAAGAACAAAAGTTTAATTTTTCCCAAATTCAACCGTTCAATAAAATCAGTTGGTTCATGTTTTGGAGACCGCATCAACGAAATGAACGAACTAAATTGATTCGAATTCATTTATTGGAATCCAACCCAAAAGATGAACCAGTAAATTTTCCTAGTTCACGTTTTGGACAGCGATTCTTGAGTTGAACAATCCCGTTTCCATACAAAAGTAAATTACTTTAAAACGTGTTACATGAAAAAAGGGTCGTTCATCTTTTGGTCTAAAAATCAACTACAAAACTGATTGTAATTTTATATATAAATATTACATCTAGCTATTTTATTATAATTTACACAAGCATTTGAAAATTCGAGCCTTTGCCCAAAAGTTGACCGTCGTTCATCTCTTGGCCCGAACACACAATATTGGAACCATAACTTGACCAGCAAATATCTCATAAAATAAATAAAAAATAACTATTCTTAATAATATACACAATAGAGATATTAGTCTAAAATCTATACTGAAGTGAATCAAGGAAATAAAAGCCATATTCGATTTTTTACGTAATTAATAGCTTAAATTTTTGAGGACTTTTCTTAATAAGGATCCCATATAAAACGCAATTTTAGCGCGAAGCGCAAACTCGACGACCGCTCACTGCCTCTTGCATGGCTTAATTGTCTGGGAATTCGCATGCGACACTCGATATAGTGCTGCCACGTGTGAGAAAAATACTCCCAGGCGTGTAAAATTGTTCCTGATTTAATTATTTACATTTTTAGACCTATCAGTCAACTTCTGGGTGGCAGTCATCTATTGGTGCTTTTACCCTATATCTAAATTCGACCTTGTCTCAAAAGCATAAAGTTACACTATTGCTTATTGGCTAAGTATAAGATTACCTAATCTGATGTTACAGACAAATAAGAACAAATGCGGTATATCATCATACCGTGTGTAAATCTAATACGGGCGATGAATTAAGCCAGGCATAGAAATAATTAGTGTCGTTAATTATAAGGGTGCCTTTCCACCAGAGCTATGCTATTCGGATGAGTTTTATATTGGACTACGCAAAATAGGCACGTTTGATGTCAAGTTGCAGAAAAATGGCTAGAATACAACAAGAACAGGACTCATGACATCCGTTTTTGAAATTTTCTGTGAATGAGCGTTTGACTCGAGTGAGTTGTATTATTTTGTACGCTTATTCGTTTTTACTGTATTTTGTAAGTAAAAGTTTTCTTTTACTTATTATTTTCTGTACTTACTCTACTCCTATTAAATCACCAAGTGTTAGAAATCCTGTACATATGCTATCAATAATTAAAATAAATAGGTACAACCCTGAGACAGTCCCGTTGGCACCAAGTCGGGGTCTGATGATGGGTTCTTGAAATCGGCTTAAAGTCTAGTGTTTCTTATTTGGTAATTATTATTAGACTGCACTACGTGAAGATTGAAACTAGAGACTGAAGTTTTGCCCAAATTAATCACGATGTTATGTTACTTGAAATTGATTTCTTGCTGCAGTACGCTGCTGCAGCACTACAATATGCTACACTGAAGTAAACCGTTATTTATTAAATTTAAAAGACTACGATGATACAGTTATTTACTTTTCAGCTCTGTAACTCTTTAATAGTAGTGCGACAAAGTCATTTTCCTAACTAGTGCGGAAAAGTAAACTTTGAGCACACTTCACGTGCGTAAATTTCTCTTTTTAAGGCACTTGTTATGAAAAAAGTCGTTCGATACACGTGTAAAAACTTCTTTTTAACTCGGGTGATTGTCGCCCTCGTTTCAGGCTCCAACTTTCACGCTAGTCAAAAAAGGATTTTTTTGCACTAGCATCAAAATGTACTATTCGTTGACGATTAGAATCGATTGCAAAAAAGTACATAGTTAAAATCACAATCGCGTCAACTGTGTTACGAAGCTAGTTATACTAATCATAGTGTATATTCTGATTCTGACCGTGTCAAACAAGCTTGGCCAGTAGAAAAAGGTGTTAAATTAAAAAAAGGAGACGCTTCTTTTTGATCACTCATAGGAAAATTTTAGTTTCTTTTCACTGCCAAAAGTTGTTACACAAAATTTAACTTCGGAACACAAACATTATGACCAATCATCATTAATTTAAGATCGAGGGAAGGTCTTTTAAGACCATTTTCGCATAGCTACTCTGGATCTGGTAGCTACCCTCAAAATAGTGTCCACCCTGTATAAGGTGGTCAGTATACTAAGGTGGATAATTATGTGCCTAATATATTGGTATTACGAGAAAATAACGTTATTTCGATATGGGTCAAAATAAATGCCATTACAACTTACTTTATTTTACAAAGGCAGGTACCATTTGTATTCGAAACTATGCCAATTTTGTCACAACGGTGCGATTATGCCACCTTCACGGAACATTATAAAAAAATGACAAAATAAAGAAGCGTTGTCTGTGAACCGAGAACTGAATCCCTTGAGGTTTATGTCTTTTCGGATCAGGCGGCTTACCGGCACAGGCGCGCGGAAAACTCCTTTCCCTCATAAATATTTACTTTATGAAATAACACCCGAAGTTTACCTTAGTCTCACATGCCGGCTGGACGCAGGTGATAAGTCGATGCGACGAAAAAAAACAAAAATGTTATTTCGCTACCTTTTTATTTCTGTTGAGAAATAATCCTGCTTCGTAAATATAAATATCAAAGGACAGTGCCGAGTAGCTTCGTTTTATCCCAGAGGTAAATAACGGACGTGCTGGGGTATTTTTTGTTTTCATAGCAAACATACAAAAATGCCAAATTACGTCTTATTTCAGAGGTAACTTATTTAAATGAAAAAGGTCCAGCTGAAATTAAAATATGTCATATGACTAGGATTAAGTGAGTATTCAAGTTATGCTGAGTTAATTTAGAATCCTTCGTGTATAATGACCATAAGGTACACATTCCCAAATACCTAAGCCAAGCCAGGTATTTTAGCAAATAAACAAACATCCATTCAGCTAGTACTACTACTTACTAGTTCTTGTCCTTTATTATTAGTTAGAATAATTTATTCATCTACATTGAGTACTACATTATTCAATAATGTATGATAAGGGTAGATAATCAACAAGTATATACATGTATATTTTATACTTAAGCTTCTACATAGGTACATCTATTTATATATTATGCTAACAGATACTAGAATACTTAACTGTTGCGCGCATGTATTTTGCGCTACTTAACTATGTGCTACTTATGTTTCAACGAATATTTCGATCTAAATTCACACCAATTAAAAACCACTCAAAATAAAATAGCCGCGTTCTCTTCATAAACCTAGGTTAAGCTTTCATGGCAGGTACGAAAAAAATTAAAGAGAATGAAAGTCAAATTAATTGGCCGATCATGACTGAGTTAATACAATATTCATCGAATTCGGGTTGAATAATGCGAGGCAGTGGCGTATAAAACATTCACACGCTTGGACGGTATCCATCGGCGGGCAGCTAGGCGGCGCCGTGAAAAGTTACGTCCAATTAGTGGCAATCGATGACGCACGTTTTCCACTCGCGCGAGTGAGTTTGACAACCGCCTGTCATGGTTTAAAATTCAAATTATCGCACGGGCCGATTGGAGCGCACTGTTGCATGGATGTTTTATCAGCGAGCAGTCAACGCCAATGCATTGACGAGAAATTATGACAATAATTTTGTGGATTGAATAGGTACTGGCGTTTCCCTATTGATTTGGTACAGTGAGCTCAAACAAGAGACCATTTTCGCCAAATTGCTATTGTGAAATGATTACTCTTTTTGATGTTTATATTTGGGTGGAGGAAAAATATTCATTATAATGAAATAAATATCCTGTAATTTCGCTTCCACTTAACGATCACTGGCACCCTCAACTTGCCTCTCAATTCAAATTAAGAATTTATTTAACGTTATTGCCAGACAGGTCGGTAATAAGATTATTACATTTCATCGGGTACCAATTTTGATTAGGTTGTATTGCTACGCCAATCCCACCAAGCGAAATGTACCGCGAGAGATCTTTAGGCGACATTTTAAATCACATATTCTTTGACTTCTCTGTCTGCAGTTGTTACATACATAAATACCCAACAAAATGGCCTCGTTGTAGTACAAATTTAATTTTCGCCGCCACATCAACCTATAAACGCTGATTGTTGCGAGCCTCGTCGAGCGGAAAATTGTAAGGAATCGTTATGAAAGTAGTAAAGGAAAAGAACCCCGTTAAAATAACGTCTTTCATCACAATAACATGCTGTCTGTTTTTTTGAAGTCTCAGAGAATGTTGTCATTTAAAGAATTTCTATGTGAATATCTGTTATAATGAAACTCAAATACTTTTTGTGTTAATAACATCGCGTTTCTGTGAGTAACATTCATTATTTATTGTTCTCGTTTCTGCCTGAAATAGACATCCTTTTGTACGTTTGAATATAATATGATAAAATATATGTGTGTAGCATACAATAGTCGTTATTTTTTAGTATAACATGACTTATAAAAATGCATGCCCAGCGTGACGATTATGGGCATTTACCTCCGAATGCGTCCATACACTTCGGTAATATGAGAGACTTTTGTCCAGCAGTGGACTGATTATAGGCTGATGATGATTAGCAATACTTTTAAATTATACAAAAGAACTAAGTATGTAGTGCTTAATTACCAACACACTTATTCGATAATTTAAAAAAAACGTAATACCTTGCTTCCACTGTGGCTACTACCCCCGGGATGTTTTTTCCTGGAAATCTGTCTCTATTATAATATCAAACTAATTTAGATTATTGTTTTTGTAGATATTTTGTAATCCCTATATTTGTTGGTGAAAGCAGCTTTTCATACAACTGATTTAGTTATACACAATTTATGATGATAGCAAAATTGGATTAATTTATAATAATAATAATAATTAAATTCTTTATTCAGATATCTAGGATCCAGTTAGAAAAATGAACATAAGTAATAATATGACGACAAAAAACTACTAGATATCACATCTTCCCATTAGTAACAAGTTTATGTTATGTCTTTATTATTGCGATACATCAGTAAGGTTGATCAATGATGTCGTGTAACATATATCTGTCAGAATTAATTCAAATCATGGATGCTGATAAATAAATAAATATCTTAGGACATCTTACACAAATCATTATCATAGATGACACTTAGATTATCTTTCGTTCAGAAAATTGGAAAGAGGCATTTACAAACGCAGAGCAAGGCATGTATTTAAATGGCTCCAAACAAACTTATTAACTTTTAATACTAATAAAACAATTTTTCTGTAGCTTCATCTAGCATGTTCACCGTGCCTTACTATACTGCCTTTGCAAAGCGATTTGACTCCTACATGTATAGTTTTATTTACAAAATTATCACGAAAGCATTATTAAAAAATTAAATAGCTGGGGAAATCTGTAAATTTTTTAGTTTATAGTATTTACTTAGTTGTAGACAAAATAGTACAACCGGATGAAGCATTTAGATTATTCAAAACATGGTTTTGTGTCGCCGCGATACAGGCATGCCATTATTTACTTGAACTGTAATACTTTATGTTAAATAAATATTTTTTATTGTCTTTGGCTCATGTATTTTTCGAATGAAGTTAGTTGTCAACAGTTTCTTATTACTTCTTAGATAATGTTCGGAAAGGCATATAGAGCGTGTTTAATGAATATATTATTTTTTATTAGATAAGTGTCTCTTTGAGCTTTTGTTACATGCCATTTTTTATTTTCCTTAATTTACTTGAATTATATAAAATTTAATGAGCGTCTCAATTTTCCGAGCGTCCAAAGTTGTTTTATAAATGTACTGGCGGCTTTTCGAATATTAGAGACCTTGAGTAAAATAGGTATCTGTTCGGAATACAAATGCTCAATTCATGGACCTACCGACGTTTTCAGTCGTACCACTGTTGGTTTTACAAGGTAGCCTTTAGATCGTATTTCAATTATTACTGTGAATTTACCTTTTATATTTATTTTATTGTAGAATGAAAGACATTATAGATGTAATTAATAACTACAATGTCTAACTTTCCCTAATGGATCTTCTTAAGCTTTCATTTCAGGAAATGAGTCTTATGAAATTGTTTAGTTAGATTAATTTTGTTGGATAATAGAAAATTATTAATGAGAACGAAAACTTGTCGTTTTTTTTCAAGCAGTGCTATTAAATATTATATTGTTTCCAAAGGCTCAGGAAGTGGCTACTTACAAGTGTCATCATAATTTCCATTACGTTTATAAATCTCATTTATTTAGGATATAAGTGTAGTCTTCTCTCTTTTTGATATAATTATAATTTTTTAACAAAGATTTTAATTTTATTTTTTTAATGATAAAAAATGCATATCTGGATGCAGGTCGCATCTAACCGGTACATGTGGAGGTCCAGAGGGGAGGCCTATGTTCAGCAGTGGACGTCTTATGGCTGAGATGATGATGATGATGATGATGAATGATAAGAAGCTTACTAAAAAATTCATATTATTTTTTACCTCGTCTTAGCTTTTGCAACATATTTCTTTCTTTATTGACATCCTCTTTTTATGTAGTTGTAATTCCTAAATAGAACAGAGTTTTTAACACGTAGGTACCTAAACTGCACAAACAGCTTTTTGTGAAGTCCATTAAAAACTGAACGAAGCTGGGCTTGTTTCAGCTTTGCATGTCGTTGTGGAGACACCTTTATTTTCCACGTGCCAGTTGGGAAGCGTCAATTTATTCTTTTGAGCGCGTTGCAAACGTAAACTAGGCTTTATTTTACATGAAAAGTCACAAGCAATAAAATGCAATAGTATGATAACTCTAATAATTTCAAATAAAAATCACGGTTCCTAGACTCCTATTTACCTTTGAAACATGGAAACAAGTGGCCGAACGTGCTTGAAATTAATTTAACTATGTATATAATATAATGTGTCGTGTCTTTGACCTGTAGGTTGGTAATGTGTTTATCATTTATCGTCATTACTATCACGTTCTTGCAGGTATACAATTGCAAGTGCAAAAGTGACACATGACACAATACAGGAGATCATCACAAGCGACCTTTTCCTTTCATTACGTACATTTGTACTACTTATACTCGTATCTATGTATCGTTTAAAAACAGTTTCACAAACGACACGCCATCAAAGTAAAGCTTTCCTTATATTATAATCTCAATTGAATCCCATAAATAGAAAACGAGCGCAGGCTATTGAGCCTGATTGCGAAATTGGCCTTTCTTAGTAGGAAAGGTTTCACTTAAAAACGCCGTTTCTACATAAAGGAAAAACGAAAGGCATATCTGCAAACAAAACGGGAGCAGAAGGTTTAATCTCTGAGAGGTACAAATCGCTCGTTATGTAAATTGAATCTCTTGCAAATTTGAATCGCTTTCATAAGCCAATTCTCTCCGAATAAAAACAATGAGATACTCTTTCAGCGTTTTAGAATTTTAGTAAGAACGGAATTTATCTTGCCCTCGCTAATTTATTCTACTGTGTGATATTATAATAATATCATACCTAAAATAATTCGGACTGTTTTGTGACCCTTTCATTGGTTATTCAAAAAATGGTGATCTACGTAATATTAATTTTAAAATAATAATTTGAAATTTTGTAGCACCAAAATTCCTAATGATACTATCTATTACCATTTGAACAGTTCTGTAAACATACATAGCATAATAATTATTCAAAAACTTGTAATCTTTTAATTGATATTTTCATGTGCATCTTTACCTAAATCGTAACTATTGAACATGAAAATAGTTCAATTGTAGCGCTCAATTCAAGGTTAAGAATTATTAAGAAATCTCGAGTGTGGCTAGCGACTAGTCCTCAGTATTGTTCTGAGAAACCATTCATGCCTAATACTCCATTTTGTAAGACTAGCCTGGCATTATGCTCAGTTGTAAGCGCGGTCACTTGTCCAGTTGAAAAGGATCGCTTACCTGTACATTTGTATGAATGTAGACCTATTTAAAAATAAGGATTTTGAACTTTAATGTTCCATAGTACTTTTGTTTCAAACTGCTGTAACTTTTTATACTATACAGATTGAAAGATATACAAAACTTATGTATAAACTATTTAACAAAATAAAACTATGAAAACGGATAAACTCGCGTATATTAACTAATTCTAACTTCATTCCGACGTTTCGAACACTTTACAGGGTTCGTGGTCTGGGTATAGTGTTTTGTCATCCGCAGACCACGAACCCTGTAAAGTGTTCGAAACGTCGGAATGAAGTTAAAATTAGTTAATATACGCGAGTTTATCCGTTTTCATAGTTTTATTTCGTGAGTAATCCTGGCAGTAACCGAAGAAAATATTATTTACCAAAACTTCCTATCAACTTTCAGTATGCCAGTTTGTACAGTAACGCTGATCGACACATACGTTTATGAACTGATTTTGACATTTTCACATTAAATTGAATTAGTACCTATTTGGTTGGTAAATATTTTAAAGCAATTATTATCAGTTCATAATTATTAAATTTCAATCCATACATATACAAACTACTTAAGTACATTAAGAAACAATCAAACATCTTTGATTATAACCGCAACATTATTATTTCTCGCCACAATTTACCGACCCGTAATCAAATAAAACCAGTGATTGAGCGGATACATCGTAACGAAGGGCAACAATAGTTGAACATGAGCATTATGTCAGTGGGATGAACGTAACAAGTGACAGCAATAAAAAGGAACAAAGCAGCGAGTAGTTGAGCCCCACGATGACAGCTCTGGAGTCGGTGTCAAGTACAGAAAATTATGTCCATTCATCCTACGGAGCCGAGGATTAAGCGAAAGAGGGCGCATCTAGTGACTGCGAGCGCGCTCACGACAGACGACACCGTTTAAGGCTCTTATTCCAGCGAGCTTGGCATTTTGCGAACTTTAATCCTTGCTAATTACAATAATGAGAGGGATATTTACAAACTATATTTACTTAAATGTGCATGAAGAGTGCACTCTTTTGCGGCAATGTTTATTACATAAATATAAATACTAATATTACGATAGAAATCAATTGCACATTATATAGAAAGAAAATACATTTATTTAAAACCACAATAATACCTACAGTAAATAGAAAATGAATAATAAACAATATAGAGAAACTGTTTTACAAAACATAGATATGTAATACAGGGTGGAACGGAACGACGATCCTTCCTGCCCTGCTACCAAACGAGTCTACAAAGCATAACGATGAACTTTCAGTATAGTACCTACCAACAAGAAACATCTTTAACAAAATTTAACCCCTCATAGAAAGTGAGTGATTAATTAGAGTTCAATAGTAGGAAAAAATCAATTTGCCATGTACGTTTTCTATGATGGTTCTATGATGGATGGGAAATTCATTGTAATATGTTAATATTGTTGTTCCGTTCCACACTGTATTACATATCTATTTTCTTGTAAAACCTACATGTACGCGCCTAATTAAAGGTTATGTCATCATCACGCTAAACAACTGAACTGAACAACTGAACTAAACAAAACTGAATTGCTGCAATTCACTTCTAAATTAAACATTAAGCGAAACCATGTTTTTTAAAAACATGTAGGTACCTATACATCTTAGTTTTATGCTGACGATGTAATATTATGTATATATAAACAACATCT